>JAODKC010000044.1:34462791-34474300 GCA_026777985.1 Mormyrops attenuatus | reverse complement strand
AATATAGATTAAAAATGAATGATATTTAATCGTGATTAATTGAAATTAATCCACAGCAACCCTGTGATTAATCTGATGAAAAATTTTAATCGTTTGTCAGAACTAGTTTATACTTTTCGTCCTTTTTTTATATACCGTATTACAAAGAAGAGTGAAAAACAGCATTTCGATTCTCTTGTATGTTGTGAACATACAGGGAATTGACAGTAAAACCCTATTTGATTTGATCTGATCAGCTTCTGGTTCAGATGTTAATGGTGATCCTGATGGTGATCGTTCGCAGGGAGGCCCACCTGATCCCAGACCACACTATCCGGGCTCTGGGCCACATTGCCGTGGCGCTGCGGGAAACGCCTCGTGTGATGGAGCCCATCCTGCAGATCCTGCAGCAGAAGTTCTGCCAGCCACCATCACAGCTGGATGTGCTTATAGTGGATCAGTTGGGCTGCATGGTCATCACTGGCAATGTAGGTTCATTCCCCATGTACATTTATATACATCGACATGCTCACAGGAGGCCTACAGTCTGTTTGATATACTGCCCCCTACAGGATTGTCATGCAAATGGTCATTTTGTCAAATTTAACATCTAGATTTAATGTCTGCTTATCAGTGGTGAAATCACCTTGCATTAAATTTGATGCTGTGTGTTGTTCTTGAAAACATTTTTATCCTTATGGGGAAACTCGGGTAAACTGACGTTTATTAGTCGTTCATTTTAATCCTCTCAGCAATACATCTACCAAGAGGTGTGGAACCTGTTCCAGCAGATAAGTGTGAAGGCTAGCTCCGTGGTCTACTCTGCCACCAAGGACTATAAGGACCACGGATACAGGTGATGCTTCACACCCACCCCTTCATGACTTTAGAACAGTAGCATCATGAAATATAGGAATCTGGCTTTAATCATCCTCACACCACAGGTACTGCCTGATTGCTTTTCTGATCTGGGCCATCTTGTTAGTCAGTATTATTATGGTCCACTAAGTTCCACGCATCGTTTAAACTAAATTCATAAATGTAATGAATCTGTTTGTATGTTTAATGCTTTGGTTTTATATGTTCGGACCCAAGACAGTGAATTTTTCTGCCATATTTAAATGTCTTGCATATTTATCTTACTTATTGTTTCTTTGTGCTACAACGAATGAGATGAAAATTTCCAAAACACCTCCACGTATGACCCGTGCAGCATATAGCTGAAGATGACAATAAGGAGATCCTGACCTTGACAATGTGCTGAAAACCCATGCAGAAGAGTGTGAGTTTGATCAGTCAGCAATACAGCTTCTGTTAAGGGACGCTGTGTGTGCTTTTTGTGTTGATGTCTGAGCAGGCACTGCTCTCTGGCCGTGATCAACGCCCTGGCCAACATTGCCGCCAACCTCCAGGGAGAGCAGATGGTGGATGAGCTCTTGGTAAACCTGCTGGAGCTCTTTGTGCAGTTAGGCCTCGAGGGCAAGAGAGCCAGCGAGCGGGCCAGCGACAAGGGCCCAGCGCTCAAGGTGGGCCCCCAGTCAGAAGCCGTGACGTTACTCTCGTGGTATGTGATGAGGGCGCAGACTTACTCAAGCCCAGCGACAGAGACCCCACACTCAAGGCCCCCAGTCAGATGCAGTGATGTTACTCGCATGGTGTGTGATGAGGGCACAGGATTTTGACATGATACTATACCAGTTTTCTCCAATGAGTGGAAGTTTTAATGAATAACAGCTTGTGACTTACTGGGATCTCTTTTTAATCCCATCCCCTCTAAGTAGTCCGAAAACATTAACCAAGCATTGTGTGTGTGTTTAATCTTTATCAGCCTTTGATGTAAAAAGGCTGTAATAGGCAGCATGATTAGTTTCTTGTCTTCATTAAAGCCCTGTAAGAATTCTGCCAGCCTGTCTACATTCAAATCGATGAATCCTTATTGGGCATTCTAGGCTAATTACATGAATCTTATTGGTCCTTTCACTGCTTTTCTTCCAGGCGTCCAGCAGTGCTGGGAATCTGGGTGTGCTCATTCCTGTAATAGCTGTGGTAAGACCACCGTGTTGCTGTGCTTTTGACTGCTCTGGTTCACCCAGCGCTTCTGTGTGACTCCTAGCTGAGTTTGAAAAGGTGGCCTGGGCTGCCCTTTGACACCAGTAACATACGCAGGCGAGTCTTACATAGAGCCTCTAATTTCAGCAGGTTTAGTCCATGAATCTGCTAGACTTAAAGCATAACATTGCATTTTTATTCAAGGTTGTAATTTAATGTAAGATTTGTGAGCATTTAAGTGTTTTTTTCATCACATTATTAATATTGGTCATAATGTTGGGTTGTGTGAATATTAGACTAAGTGTAAGTGTTAAGAAAAGTACTATTGAAATATGAATTTAAATTTGGTGTATAACCAAAAAAGCAAACATCAATCTCTTTATCAAGTGTATAAAGTTTTTAAAATCTGTTAACTTTGTGCTGTTGGTTACTTTTTAACTGTTGTAACAAATATTTACTCAGCCTACGTAAGATGTGGACTGTCTGGACAGTCAATATAGAACTTAGTCAATAATGCCATGCTGGTGTCAACTTTTCAGGCAGCTCTTGTTAATGTTGATAGAAATGAGAGGATTCCTATAATGGTTGTTTATTGCTGGGATATATATGCATTTCACAAAACATTTAAAGATTTGTAATTGTTATTTTATATACACAGTTTATATTAAAAACCTTAAATCTTCTTATACAACATACAGAACAAATACAGTGATTTATAGACGTAAAGTAACTGAATCAACACGTTTGTCCTGCACGAGACTTTCTTTTTACTACATTGGTAAAAATTGTAAGACATTGACAAGGTCATTGTTGAACTCCTGCTCCCAGAGTATTTTGTACTGTGGCTCTTTTATTAGCTCCTAGCATGAGGAGCTTTGAGAATTGAGAAACATGTCACCTTACTCTCAGGCAAGATCGCCAGCAGGCTGTGATGGTGCCAGTTAAGCTTAAGGGGGGTGAGGTTGGAAGGAAGATTTCTACAGCTAGTTCTTGGAGGGGTCCACCACTCGACCGATGAAGAGCAGGCAGTTGGTGCGATGCTCATAGATGAGGAAGAGGAATGGGCGGTCCACCACAAAGCGGATTTGGGAGGACAGCGGCATGAATCCGACGTGTGTCACCGATGCTGCTTGTGTGCCTTCTTCGTTCACGGTGATTGTTCCCTGGTGTTTGAACTGCAGAGATGGAAGGAATCTTTTAATCAGCTGCTGCATTGGAAGCTTTTCACAGAGCAAGTTAATATCTCGTATAAACAAGGCAAACAAGTCAGCTTTCAAAGACTTTCTCATACATCAAACATAAAATGTAAATTACTAGAGCTGTTTGCAAAACACACTTGGGAAGTCTTAAAGTTATTACCCAGTTGATCATAATTTTCTCAGATGTCATCTTTGAAAAGTCTCCTGTCTCTCCAAATAGGTCCTTGACTCCCATCTCTTTGAGATTTTCAATCAGATCATAATTTTGCTCCAGCGTAAATTTAGGAAAAACAACTTCCCGCGTTCTGATGAGAAGAAAAAATTATCACCAAAGTAAGGCACATGACACTAGTGCAATAGGGATTAAACTAAAGGAAGGCTCTGCCCGTGTTTATACATCTTAGGTCGTACTGTGAACCTTCATCGAGAAGGTGGCCTGCAGAACGACGTACCGGTTGGTCATGTTCGTCATCCACCTTTTAATCACGGATGGCGAGATTTCCTTCTCCAAATTGCGCATGCCACTGATTTTGCGTGGTAGAGCTACCAGCATGCTGATGTTGCCAATGTACGGCATCTGCAGGACGTCACACTGTAGCTCGTGATCAGCAGCTGCCTGGTAGTTGCCCCGGTTCTGCATCATGGGGACCCTCACATACTTCTTCTCGCTGATGTGGAAGTTCCGGTAGTATGTTGCATCCTTTGAGAATTTTTGTTCCCAGATGCCTGTCAGGAAAATTTGTCTGATTTGAAGTGATTTCATTTATTACAGTTCAGCAAGTAGTTATTTCTGCAGTGACCCTTAGTGTTATTTAATTTTGACCTTTAGAAGTTAGCTAAAGCTTAAAATGATCTATTTTTTAGCAGAACACATGCTACTTAGCTGCTTGTGGTCACTCAACAAGCTACTCATTATTGGATGAGTGGACTTTTACGGGGAGTTTTATACCTTTGAAATAGATGTAGTTCAGGAGCATCATCACCATGTTGGGATCCACGCTCTTAAGAGGCATGTTGATCAAGCCCTTGGTCAGCTTCTGGATACGCCGGTTAGCCATTCCCAGGAAGGCTGGGTCTTTGAAGTCCACCGTTTGTGGCTCAGCAAAGTAATATGTCTTCATATCCTTCCTGAATGGCTCTTCCAAGGTTATATCCCTCTTCACATAGAGATCGTTGACAGAGCGTAGCACATAGCCGAAATTGCGCCGGAAGAGACGATGGGTGAGCTTAAGGAAGAGCTTGTGAACTGTGATGTCCTCATAGTGCACGCTGGCGTTGACAAAGTCGGCAAAACCGAGGGTCTTGGAGAGTTGCTCATGGGTGCTAGGCCCTGTGCCAAGGTCCATCATGCCCATGGCTATGGAAATGCCCACTGGGGCCAGCAGGATGTTGTCTGTCTGATTGACATGGTTACGCAAACTCCGGTACAGGCTAAAGCCAAAGCGGGCGTTTACGATGTTGAGCCGCTCAATGCGAGACCTTCCGTTGAAGAGATGCAAAAGTTGGGCCCGACGGACCTTGGGGTCAGAAGGCTCATTGGAGATCTCTGTGTCTGGGATTGTGATCTCATCAATTTCGTCACCCTCGCTGTAGTCATCTTCTGACAGGATTTTGTCAAAGTCTATGTAGTCCTCATCCTCAAACCCATCAAAGGCTAGGTCATTCGTGACTGTGTTCTCCTTATGATAGTCCGGTGGGATGGCTTCTGCATCCAGCACCTTGCCCTCAGTGAGACTCCGTGGATCCATGGGCTGCGACTGGTTTTGCTCCATGAAGTCAAAGTGCAGCTTGATGTCCTTGATCCCCGCATAACTTGGGGACGGCAGGAGGCAAGATGCTGCCACGACCGTGAGAAGCCACATCCTGGGAGCTCTGATGAAGACATTTCACATAGTGGGGTTGAGTTTGACAAATATGAACATTCAGCTGTACCATCATAAATACCTGCTAATGTTGCTCCCATATGGCAAATTCAGTTTCAGCAACGGTGGCATCTTTCTTTATTAGTCCCTTTAAAGATTAAGTATTAAACAAACTACATGTTAGCGTAAAATTATACAATACTCCAATACAATAATTTTTACTTGAAAACAGCAATTTGTTTTAGTGCAAAAGCCAGTTCGATTTTTGCTGATTACCCTCAAATTGTTGTTGGAATAATGGAGGTCAGTCTGAATTTCCCCTTTTGTATCCTTTTTACTTTGTTAGTTCTCTACCTTGCACGTATGGAAAAAGTCAACTCCGTTTGTTAGCTTGTACCTCTGGAAACCAGTGTGGGAGATGTTCAAAGCTGCATCAAGGCTTACCTCTGCACTGATGGCAGCTGTTGTGCTGTATCTGTTTTCCACCCCAAGGCAAAAACCAGCAGCGTAAAGTGAACTTTGATGCATTTCCCAATGCAAACACCCATCCAGTTCAAATACCTCGAAGTGCTGTGTCAGTTCAAAACCTTTAACCATTACCTTGACTTGCTGGAAGCCTGATTCCCCTGCACACCCCACATTATTTGTCTCAAATTTACTAAATCCCATGGCAGACACTGCAGTTTTTCGAGTGAGCTTTATTAAAAAAGTGGTTATTGAATTTCTAGATAATTCCACCTTGTCTGTTGTCAGCCTGTTTTCTAGTAAATACTTCAGAGATCCATCTTGTGGTGTACTGTAATTACTGTGGTTCCTCCCGGTATTTTGTTCACATTCTGCCTGGCCACCTGGTTGAGACTGATCAAATTTCGGCCCGCCTGAAAATGACGGGAAACGCAGAATCGACTCGGCACAGGATGAGTGTGGCCTCAAAAGCCAGTTTGATTTTTGCTGATTATATTTGTAATGAAGCCCTGTCTGCTTCATTATGCTCCCAGCTGATGGTTCAATAGCGGATTCTGGAGCCAGCTTCTTGATCACCGGGAGCAGCAGATGTTTGAATGTGCAGGGTCTGCCTGCTCCTTGTTCCCTGCTCTGCATGCCTTAAAACCTGACCTCTGATCCTTCGCTCCTCCTGCTGTTTTATTTACATTTGTTGTGGAGTTGAAATAAACATGTCAAATCAATATGTGCAGTGGAATGAGCAGTAGGAATGTGAACTGATTATTCTACAGGAGTATATGGCAGCAGGAATTAGAGTACAGTATAGAACAGCTTCACATTTCATCCATTGATCCCATGACTCTTAGTGCTTAGAACTTGTCAATTGATCACTAATCATGTTATACCTGTAATCATCCTTGCAATTGTTTTTCTTTTCTCTCTGAATAATAAAGTGAAGTGAACATTAAATTAGAAGAAGTAAATCTGGTTTGAACTTTTAGAGTTTTACACATTAGCTGAGCTAAAACTAGCCCTTATTGGAGCCCTTGGAGTCTTACTCTGCGCTGTATTGTTGGCTGTCACCCCGTCAGCTGACCCGGCGCCTGCCCCCCATCAAAGAAGCCCGGCCCCGGCTGCAGAAGCTCTTCCGGGACTTTTGGCTCTACTCCGTGGTGATGGGCTTTGCTGTGGAGGGCTCGGGTAGGTCGTGGGCTGCTGGCTCGTTGTCGGGATGAGTCGGAGACGTGCTTCTCTATGAGCGACTCCTGGTGTCTGTCTGTAGGGCTGTGGCCTGAGGAGTGGCACGAGGGCGTGTGCGAGATCGCCACCAAGTCCCCCCTGCTGACCTTCCCCAGTGGAGAGCCGCTACGCTCTGAGCTGCAGTACAACTCTGCGCTCAAGAACGACACAGTCACTGCGGTAATACCCTGTCATCGCCCAAACCTCATCTGCAGAACACACAGGGGAAACATTTTGTACTCAGAAGTCACTCCAGCCTACCTCATATGTCAGTAGTGTTGATTGATGCGTGATGTGATGCCGAAGCTTGTTGGTTACTTTGCAGTGGAGGCCTGTCACTTCCCAGTTTAGGGATGTGCGTTGGTTTTAGTGTTTGTCTCAAATTGCCTCCTGCAGGGGGAGCTGAACGAACTTCGGAGCACCATCATCAACTTGCTGGACCCGCCTCCGGAGGTGGGCGCACTTATCAACAAGCTGGACTTCGCCATGTCCACCTACCTGCTGTCTGTTTACCGGCTGGAGTACATGAGGTATGGGCCTGGTCAGAAGAGTAGCACTTATTGTCGGCAGCGGAGTGAGTCCTTTCGCTCTTTCACACTCTCCTATTGCTAGTGCAGTGGCTCAGGGGGTAGCACTATGTCCTCACACCGCCTGGGTCACAAATATAATTATTGTCCCCCCCCGCTTTGCGTGTGGAGTCTGATCGTGCTCTGGGTATGTTTCCTGCACGTCTTCCTGTTCGTTCCTTCAGTGCAAAAGCGTGCAGTTCAGGTGATTCTGTATCTGTAAAATGCACATTGTGTATGATAGTGTGCATCTAAGGAAACTATCAGGATTCGGATGATTTAAATCATTTAAAAAATACTAATTCAAGCAAATGATAGCATGTACTATATAACATAATGCGGAATCCATGCTTTATATTGAAGGTACTGCCTGCCAGGTTGTGAGTTCTTGTGTATCAGTGCAGTGCTGGTTTCTCATTGGTTGTTGCCAGGGTGCTGCGCTCCATGGATCATGATCGCTTCCAGGTGATGTTCCGCTATTTTGAGGACAAAGCCATCCAGAAGGACAAGTCAGGTAGGACCCAGTGCAGCCTGGAGCAGCATGCAGACTAAATGTTAAGCCTTTAGAAGAGCTCCTCACAAACGGGGCTCTTTGCCTTTGAGGTCTTCTGTTCACCACAGTTTGCCTTATACGTGAATCATAATTATAAATGCTTGGTTAAATGGCTGAAATTGTGTATAAGAGATTATAATGGATTAATAGGTACTAAATATGTAAAATGCTTGAAACGTAACTAGTCGTATGTTGAAATGCCATAAGCATATTGTCTGTACTTACAGCTGTTTTGTAGGTTGTTATGTCTTTGAAGATGACTTCTTGGTCCCCAGGAATGATGCAGTGTGTCATAGCTGTGGGGGACAAGGTCTTCGAAGTCTTTCTGCAAATGATGGCGGACAAGGTAGAGCCAGATTGCCCAGACATTAACCGTATGAGAAGGTAATTGTCCTTCCTCCCTTCGTGACCATCTTCGTCCTCCACTTCTGTCCTGTAGCAAAAGACCAAAGAGCACGAGGAGGAGCTAGAGCGCCATGCCCAGTTCCTGTTGGTTAACTTCAACCACACCCACAAGAGAATTCGTAGGGTGGCTGACAAGTACCTGTCTGGCCTGGCCGAGACGTAAGCGTGCTCCTCTGTGTGTGAACCTGTGCGCCTGCTGGTGACTGCACTGATTACTCTAATTTTGTGTTCAGTGCAAGCCAAGCTGTGGAGCTGTGAGTATTGGTGCTGTTGTGTTTGTATGTGAGTAAGGGTTCCTGTCTCCTCTCTTCCCAGATTCCCTCATCTGCTGTGGAGCGGCCGAGTACTGAGGACCATGCTGGACATCCTGCAGACCCTGTCACTATCCCTCAGCGCCGTACGTGCTGTGTGACGCCCCACAGAGGGGTCATGTTCTAACTCCCTGAAATCATCCTAATGTTTCATTGTCATTTGTCCATTTATTATAATTATTACTCTTAACAATGCATATATAGTGGTACCTTGGAACAAGAACTTAATTCGTTCCAGAAGGCTGGTCGGTTTGCCATTTGGTCGAGCTCCAAAAATTTCCTCATAAGAAATAATGTAAATGAATTTAATCCATTCCAGACCCCAAAATGATTGCCTATTTACTCTCATTTACCTACCTAACTAATGATAAAATAACCATTATTTAATACACAGATGAAAAATCACACATACAAAAGCAACAAACAGGAAATAAATGACAATCCCACACTCCAAAGCGAGAGCAGAAGCACGTGCACCACCTTCAAGATTCGCTATAGTTTTCTTTTTAAGTTCTACAGTTACTCTCACTACTGTCCTCTCTGGTTTGCTGTTATCACTGCTCACAGCATTTGCACATCGGACCGTGAGACCGAGAGCGATTCATAGGCATCAGCATCCCAGTAGGTCCGCTGGTCTTTGTGTCCGCCCATCAGAGACGTGTCTCCATCTGTATAAGGTTTAGCCCATCTGTTGTTTTTGTTGTGTTCCGAGTTTTCGGTCAAGTTGTGGCTAGATTTTTCTTGACCGACCCGTTCGAGGTCTGAATTCGCAGAGTTGAATGGGTCTTGACTCATACAAGTTTTAGCAGGAACGGTCAAGTTCCAAGATTTCAGTTGAAAAAAAATCAAGTCATTCAATGTCCGAGTCGGTCAAGAGACATTTGAGTTCCAAAGTTCTGCTGCTTTGTAACCCATCCATCCTTTTTCTGTAACTGCTTGTCCTCATATATTGCAGTATAGGATTAAAATTCTTTCCATGTGATCTTACCTTTCTGTTAAACTGATTGCTAATAACACTTAAATAATGTGTTCATTACCCTAGGCTTTTATATTAAGTTCTACATACTTTAAATAAATGTCACATAGGCAGTTTACACTTTTAATTATACCGATAATTGTTCCTTATCTATAAAATAGCCAATTTCCCTTGGTCTTACCTTTAGCCATAGCTCATAGACTATGCCGAACAATTAATGTACATCCAGATCTTTTCATAGGCATAGGTTTTTATCAGCTTAGGTAGTTAATTAGATGCTTGATTTGCACTTGATCTAAGTTGTACTTTAGGTCTAAAGAGTCTCCCTTTGTATATGGCAGTCATAAGCAGGAGTCCCTTATGCCTGCTGCTGACTGCCTTTTTCCCTCCCCATGACCAGGATATCCACAAGGACCAGCCTTACTACGACATCCCGGACACCCCCTACCGGATCACGGTGCCAGACACGTATGAAGCGAGGGAGGTAATGTCTACTGCAGGCCGATTCCGATTCTGCCCATTTGCTGTCTGCTTCTTCCTGAGGCTGGTGCACAACAGCTGGATCTTATCTGGGATTTGAACTGGCTACTTTCTGCCTACACGTTTCATGTTTTTTTTTTTAACTACCTCCTGCTGTAGTTGTTTGGATCCCTTGTGACCGTATATTTTGGCTTTTAATCATCTGGTTGAGTTGCTTCCTATCAGACCCTTCAAGGAGCAGTACTGCAGTCTGTATAACCATTTGAGGACCTATGACTGCACCCAGATCTCTGAAGGTGTCTGTGGCTCTCCCTGTAGAGCATTGTGAAGGACTTTGCTGCCCGCTGCGGTGAGATCCTGAAAGAGGCCATGAAGTGGGCCTCCTCTGTCACCAAGTCCCACCTCCAGGTAGGTCCACACTCCACTCAGATCTTAAGGCAACAGGCATGTTCTGCTCAGCCTTGCTTCAACGAGCCTGGCAGTTTGCGTTTGTTTTTCATAGAAAAACATTTCAGTAGTAATTACATTTTATACACAAGTGCATTCGTAGTTAGTCCCATTATTTCTGGTTCAGTGGTAAAGGACTGTAGGATCATAGGACTGTGTCTCTGTCTCCTGAAGGAGTAATCAAGGCTTACCCTAAATTAAACTTAATGTCTTGTTTTTAAATTTCCTGTGAGTAGGTACCAGCAAATTGCTCCAAGTAACATTTTTTAAAAAATCTGCATATTTTATTTTCATCCCAAATAAAGATAAAAATAAAGATAAATGATATTTCATGGTTTTTGAGATATGGCTGTTGGAGTATGTCCTGACTTGATGAGTAGAGACTCCGCTTTAATTTCCGTAGCGGTGATTGTGATTTCCGCTACTGATTGTGGGATTTTGATCATTTGAATGTGTTTTCAAGCATAATTTGATGAGTAGTTTTTAGTAGATTTTTTCAGGCTTCTGTGAGAAAGATGAGGGTGAAATTGATGAATATTTTACCTGAAGAATGCACCATTATAGTCATCTGCATTTTAGTATATAACTGCACCGTGGGTTTTGAAAGAAACAGCAAGGCGTAGTTTGAAATTTTATTCATGAAAATAACAGATATTTCATGGACAGAAAAATAAGGTGAATCTGAAGCTTGAGTGTTTTTTTTCACTCCACTTTGCTTCAGTCAGTGTGCTCGCTTCCTGTACTTTACATTCCTCCTTCTTGATGTTTTGTGTGGTGGTAAGCACTTATAAGATGCCCGTATGGATGGCTGGGAGTGTTATTCGTCCTTTTAAATGTCTTAACAAGCTACCGCATCTTGTAGGAGTACCTGAACAAGCACCAGAACTGGGTTTCAGGCCTGTCCCAGCACACAGGCCTGGCCATGGCCACCGAGAGCATCCTGCACTTTGCTGGCTACAACCGGCAGAGCACCACGCTAGGGGTGAGTGCCAATTGGGT
>JAODKC010000044.1:34448737-34460958 GCA_026777985.1 Mormyrops attenuatus | reverse complement strand
ACTGTGACTCCTTACGCTCAGCTGGTTGGTTGAAACAAAATCCTGGTCTGGATTTTTACTTTCTGGACCTGAAATTGACTCCTCCGATGTTATTGATACTTCTTGGTGAGCAAATGGTCACTAAATATTCCTTTTCAAATATTGCCTTTTTCTAAACACTCAGTTTGCGATTTGGTGATTTGATCGTTTCTTTTGTGTAACATAATGTAGAAGAGTAGAGTTGGTTGTTCCTGAGAAAGAAAGAAAGCAAGATATTCTTTAAAAAATAAAGAACCTTTCTCCAGCCCCTGTTTGCCTCTAAGTCACTGTAAAGTGACCCGTTGTCTCCTGGATGATGATTCACAGTTGGGTAAGTACTGAAAACTCACAGGGCTCTCAGAATGATTTTCTGGACTGTGTTGATGGTTTCCTTTTGATGGTAGATGGCTGAAGCTATTGGACAGCAGATTAAGGTAAGCGAATAGAATTAGATTATGAATAGATACAGAAAATGCTCTTCCAGATCCCTTTAGGTGAAATCGTATCCGTACTAATGGTGCTTACAGTGTTGGCAATGATGCCAATTATCCCAGACTAACAAGGAAACAAAATCAGTTTTGAATCATTACTGAAATAACAATAGTGAAATTCGCACAACATTTGGGTTGTGCATAGCCTGTGAAAAGACTGCATGGCTATAGTAAAAAATATTAAATATTAGATATTTGAGTTCCTGTGTTAACAGAATCATTAGTTAGAATAATTCCAGAAAATGGCGTTAAAAGATGGTTTATGTCTGAGGGAAGGGCCTTTTTACTTGCACACTCTGACTTTGAGATGGGGGGTAGCGTGGAGCAGGCCTGGGTAATAGGGACCAAAAGCTGTATCGCGTATATCTTGGTACTTTCTATGAGGTGGGCTACATGTTCAGTTGTAAGTCGGCTATTAAAGCAGAGTATGGTCAAAATGAAATACAAATACGGGTTTTACTTCCTTGTTTGCAAATATACATCTACAGCTAATCAGTACAGACAGAAGTCAATACTAGGAGTCTCAAAGACAAAAATATATTATACCGAATTTCAGTGTTGCAGTGTTTGGTGAAATAAAGCAGCTACGACATAAAAACGTTTCACTCCACTATGTCCACCAACAGACTCTCTTTTTCCCTCAGTTTAAGAAATTGTTCTCAAAACATAAGGTGAATGTTTAGGAACAAAAAACTTACCTAAATCTCTAAAATCTATTTGGCAAATGGCTCTAAAATCAGAAGGCGGACAACCATTGAAAGTGCCCTTTATAACAGGAAAAATACTCATTTTACGATATCGGCTTTCAATAAAATAAAACAAATCGCAAATTCTGATATTTTTATCCTCTGAGCCGTCTGTCAATTTTTAACAACAAAATGAACAAAGTAGCAATATTTCCTCACCGTGAGACCCCCGTGAGATGCGAACGGAACATTTTTTTTGATTTGCGGTGAATTCTTTTCTTTGCTCTTTGCTCCCGTCTGGGAATCAAAATCTGCATTAACCCAATCAGAGAAATAATAAGAATTCATTAATACATTAACAACTCTAATTTTAGCATGCAGAAAAGTATATTGATATAAATGGTATTGTCCTATACCTTGTTTGAAAATATTTTGCTATACCGCAGAAAGTCAGTATATATACAGGGTTGGAATTTTTATTTTTTTTCCCCCTTCTTTTTTCTGCATATTGGGTAGTATGGCTGTCGGTCTGTCAGCCTTCGGATGCCTCCGGGTGTCTCACGCCATGTGTGCGTCTCTGTGTTTGGATTGTATCTCTGCGTGTCTGCATGCCATGTGTGGGTATTGCTCTGACCGTTGCATCCTGTTTTATGTCCCATAACCCCCCCTTACCTCACATTGTTCCCGTGCTCCTGTCGCCTCCATGCTGCGCCTCTCTCCCCTTCGCTCCCCCCCCATGGTAGGCCGCCTTCCCTCAGGTTGGTCTACTGCGGCGCCCCCCAATGGTCTCTTAAGTGCATGCGTCCATCCGCCTCTGACCTCTGTGGAGACCTGTCCCGGTACTGCCAGTGTCTGGGTCTGTCTGTCAGGGCTCTGGGTACACATCACTGTCACATGTCACCAGTCACTGTCACTCCCACACGTGTGATGGCGAGGGAGGTGGGGGGCCTTTAACACATCACATCACGTCACCAGCACTCAGATATAGAGTCTTGAGCCGTAAAACAGAGTGCTGGATGTTATGCTGCTTAACTGTAAGGTAGCTTAAGGTTGTGTTTAAAGGAAAATTCCACCTGTAAATGAGTTTATTTCCTCTAGAGGGTGCTCTGTATATTCACATTCATAGCCAAAGAGAGTCGTTTCGTTCTTCTTTCCCTTCACTGTTGTTCCTGATCTAAGGATCAAACGTGCTGCTTGTTTTGGGTGTAACGTTTTGTTAAAGTAGGGTGATTCTCTGGATGCCTTCACTGCTGTTTCCCTTGAGTGTGTAAAAAGCAGACGAGCAGCCTGTTCCACTGTAAACCGCGACAGTGCACTGTGCAGCATACAGCCAGACTGCCTGCGGTCTGCTGAGAATCACCCCAAGGAAACAATGTCAGTGTCTGTCTTGTTGTTATTTATGGAATAAACATGCCTGCTGGAGATTGTTTCATTTTTAACGTAAGTAGGTACAAGTGTGGAATAGTTTCAGAGGTGGAATTATCCTTTAATCAGTGTGGACCTGTCACTGCCTGAAATATGCACAAATTTTCTGAAGCTGTTACTATGCTGTTTTGGTCAGAGTATTTTGCAATGGATTTTTTCCACCTTCTGCTTGGTAAATCAAGTTGTGAGGCTTGTAGAGTCATGGCAGGCGTGTGGTGTGTTGTGAGTTGAGCCTCCTGACTCGTGGTCTGGCTGCAGATCCTGACTCTGCCAGAATGACCCTGGTGCTTGCTTTTCAGACCATGCAGCTAACAGAGAGGCCTGCCTGTGTCAAGAAGGACTATTCCAACTTCATGGCCTCCCTCAACCTGCGCAATCGCTACACAGGAGAGGTATGGAAGCATTCTCCTGTAAATGTATATCTAGGTGTTTTTGGGTTAGGTCTTGTTCACATGAGGTCTGCGCTGAAGGGCCGTGTGTCTGCTTGACAGGTGGCAGGCATGCTGCAGTTCTCTGAGGCCACCCAGAGCAGTATTGCCGACCTCAACAAGCTGATGATTGGTCAGATGGAGGAGGCGTTGACAGCTGGGGTACCTGAGGGCTTTGCTCAGGCCATGTTCAAGCTCACAGCCCTGCTCATCAGCTCCAAAGGCAAGGCACTAAAAGGCCATGGCCGCCTTGAGCCTGTGCGTCTGTCTGTGTGTCCTCCAGATATCCGTTACCTTGTGGGGACCAAATGTACCCGTTTTTTTACCTTATTTTCTAAAAGTCTGTGACTGCAATCAAAAAACTAAAAATGCAAAAACTCTTGTATTTTGTTTGGTTATTTATGGTTATGGCTAGAGCTGGGAAGGGGTTAAGGTTGTCATAGTTAGCATTACCATTTTTTCCATAGAAATGAATGAGCAGTCCCCACACAGATATGGTTACTTGCGTGTGTGCGTGCGTGTGTGTGCTTAAACACCCTGCCTATATTCCTCCTCCAGCAGACTGCGACCCCCAGCTCCTGCACCACCTGTGCTGGGCGCCTCTCAAGATGTTCACTGAGCATGGCATGGAGGCTGCCATTGCCTGCTGGGAGTGGCTGCTGGCGGCCAAGAATGGTGTTGAAGTGCCGGTACGAAACCCGTGGCAACATCACTGCATGCAAAATAACACGCCACACTGACGTACACGATTTAGACACTGATTGTAGGTCAAGTTATGCTCTGCAGTTCGTAGTAATGTTAGCAATGGTTCTCATCATGATAAAATAGCATTAAAGTCCAAAATTCATCTTTTCAGTTCAGGACCGAGAGAACAAGGGTTTGTGGCCTTATTTTGACTTTTAACCCTTGGTGTGTCTGGGGATGTTTTGTCACAATGCTGTTCAGCCAAATGGCTATTTCAATATTAGTTTAAATACTAGAACTCGTGGCCATAAGTGGAAATTAGTGGGAGAACATTTTAAAATGAACTTGAGGAAGCACTTCTTTACACAGTGTGTAGTTGGAGTATGGAATAGTCTTCCTGCTAGTGTAGTGCATGCTAAAACCCTGGGTTCCTTTAAATCAGAGCTAGACAAGATTTTAACAACTCTGAGCTATTGGTTAAGTTCTCCCCAAACGAGCTTGATGGGCCGAATGGCCTCCTCTCGTTTGTAAATTTCTTATGTTCTTATGATATTTGGGATAGGGCAAGACCAACATCCAGGGATTTTTACCGTCCTCCATACTCCTGTTTTTAGTATTGGAACTGGTCTTCGGCAATGGCAGATGATGTAAGAGGTACACCCATCATAAATGAACCTGGTTAAGTGCATTGAGCGGCTCTGCAGAATATCGAGGGGTTTCAGTCTCGCTAGCCGGCTGAGCACGTGTTGGCTTATCATGGCGCTGTCGCTGCAGTTCATGCGGGAGATGGCTGGGGCCTGGCACATGACGGTGGAGCTGAAGATGGGGCTCTTCTCTGAAGCCCGGCTGGAGGCCGACCCCCTGGCCGCGTCCGAGGAGAGCCAGCCCATGCCGTGCCCCCCTGAGGTCATTCCACACTCCATCTGGATCGAGGTGAGTCTGTCCTCACCTCCCGTGTCGATGGAGCTCGTCTCCACTCCTCTCCTTATCTTGACTTCACTTAATGAAGTTTATGCTGCTACCTACTCTCTGCTTCAGTGCTCCTTGCCAGCTCCAAGGACAGGTGGTTTGCTGATCTCGAAGCACTCAGCCTACCCTGCTGAGTGGTGGGGGTCCTGCAGAGGGATGGAGGCCCATCTCATTCAGCTTTAGTCAGTCAGTACATTTACATGCAGACTAAGAAAACTGAATTATTGTGTTAGTCTGACTAAAACCAGACTTTTAAAGTACATGTAAACGTGTTAGTCTGACCGAAATCGCAATAAATCGAATAATGCGATTGGGAGTTGATTTATCCCTGCATGTATGCGTTCAGTCGGACTGGCCTAGGCGCACTGCGCTTGCTCCTCACTCCCCCCCTAGCCCCCTGCCATAATGACGTGGAAGTAACAGAAGAAGTTGGTACTCAGAAGAAGCTTGTAGAATAGCAGAGGACGTAAAGCATGTACGAAATGTACAGCACTGCATAGTTGTCCAATTTACCACTCAACTAAAGGGCGCTTTTCCAAGGTACCAAAGGTACAGTATTAAGAGTGTTGGTTTTCCACTGGCAGAAAAACTGGTACCAGCACTGAATGACATCACAACACGAAGCAAAGTATTTTGTACTGAATTCGATAAATGGCTGTAGTATATTATACGGCTTGGCGATTGTGCGATATTAATACCAACATCGTTTGTACTTCTTACATTGCTAGTCAGCTATGTTAAAATAATGCTTTTTCTTACTTTCAGTCCTGTACAGACATTATAGTGTGGGGGTTAAAGTTTCGCTAAAATAGTTTCACTCTGTCACAGGGGAAAAAAAACCTAGCAAGTTTTGCAGTTTTAATGATAATTCATTTTCAAGATTATCTAGTATATGTTTTTAAAAATCAGTTTAAAATTTACCTCCACTGGTTTTACACGAGTGCCGCATGCGTTCTCTGAGACAATTATAATCATCTTCATCCTTGCTTTTTAAATCACTCCTAGACGGGTTCTTGAGAAATTTGTTGAACTCCTTTTTGTTTCATAAATACCCCAATATTTCTTACAACAAAATCACATTGCAATATTTGAAAATTTTCCAATACCATGCTGTCATAGTATATTATACAAAATACTTTATTTCTTGCTATGCTGTCTTGATCTTGTTGTATCTTCCATCCAGATCGCAATTAAAGTTTGTGTCACTTCATTTGTCTATGCATTAATTTTATTATTTTTTATGTCTGTGGTGTAATATGTCAACCGGAAAAATCTGAAGCTGAAAGGAGCCATATCGCCACCTATTGTAGCGGAGTCAGACATACTTAATAATAAACAATTAACAAATCGATTCCCTTCCCGTGCATGTATACTGGGACACGGACAGTAGTCCGATTTAAATGGTGTAGCTGAGCTCTAACCGTAGCTCCACTTAGCTGTGCAAGTAAATGTACTGAGTGATGGAGCAGGTTGGAGAGAGCAGCTGCCTCAGGGCTCAGCCAGCACTGGGGGCATCCTTTACTGCTTGTTTAATTGCTGTCCCATTTCTTGCTCCCCCCACATGTTAGTTCCTGGTGCAGAGGTTCGAGATTGCAAAGTACTGCAGTGCCGACCAGGTGGAGATCTTCTGTGGGCTGCTTCAGAGGTCGCTGTCCCTCAGTGTTGGGGGGGCCAAGAGCGCCATGAACCGCCACGTGGCGGCCATCGGACCTCGCTTCAGGTACCTCCTTATCGACTCTTCCTGGGGAGGGTGCGGGGGGTGCCGCTACCTTCCTGCTGTGTCTCGGTGTATTTTCTCCTTCAGTACAAACTTGGTCCTCAGCTGTCCCCAATGTGAGATTCTAATGTCTGAGTCAGGTCTCTGTGATGGACTCCCATCATTCCCAGCTTCCCCCCGCCATGTCCATGTCACAGTTGTGTATAGGCCAAACTCACTATAACACGGATGGATGGATGAATAGATAACAGGATTACTGTGAAATCTATGCCATTTTCTGCCTTTATCTTACACCACTTCATACATGTTAGAATCCAGAATTCCTTAAGTAGCTCCTGATTATATGTTTAATTGCTTCGGGTGGAATCGCACTGAGTGAAAGATAACTGCTGAGTGAAGATCATCGATGCCATGTCCCTCCTGACTCTGTGACAGTCACCCTAATGACGGGGCAGTGCTGCGTTTTGAGGTGGCCGTCATGTGTCTGGATACAAACCGTGATCCCTTCGTACTTACTGATTAAATGAACATCCGTATTTGTTGTGTGCTATGTTGTTTTAAACACCGGCAGCCCGGCTCTCTTCTCAGCCCTGTAGAGCTTTACGGCTGGCCTGAGGTGGGTCACTCTGCGGAAAGCCGACATGGCCAGGGTGTATCAGTAACCCCCCCCCCCAAATCCCCCCCAGGTTAATGACGCTGGGCCTGGCTCTCCTGCATGCTGATGTGGTCACCAATGCCACCATCCGCAATGTCCTCCGCGAGAAGATCTACTCCACTGCCTTTGACTACTTCAGGTGAGATGCAGGTTTGGGCCGACATCCTGTGTGGCCTGTGCAGCAGTTTGTGATTTTTAAATGCTGTTCCCTCTTTGGAGGTTGTGTAACCGTTCCAGTTTAGAGGAACCACCCACACTTATGCATGTAGTTAGTCTTTTGAGTATGGCTTATGCTGATGATGCTTATGGTGCATGTGTGCTCATGTCCAGCAGGTGGCAGCACTATTCTGTCGGAAAAGGGAAATCCAAATGTATGAAGCACATCCAGCTGTATTTTTGCAAGGCCATTTATATTTAAGCATAGCATTTTTACATGACCGCCCCCCAACTCCATTTCTCGAGTTTCCATGGTTACCCTCTGCTTTCCGCACGTCTCCTGCTCCTCAGTGTGGCGGCTAAGTTCCCCACGCAGGTCGAGAAGCGCCTCCGTGAGGACATCAGCATCATGACCAAGTTCTACGCCAGCATGCTGTCCGACAAGAAGTACCTCGCTGCCAACCAGCTGGTGCCCCCCGGTGAGCCCCTACAGAGCTCACTCTGCAGTCTCCATACCTCCTGTTGATAACACCAACTGCCATCAGGCTCTGCACCTTCTCCTCATTCAGCTGTTTAGCCCCAGTGTCTGTTCAGATAATCCATGCGTCCATAAACTGCTTATCCTGGTCAGAATCACATGGGGAGGGGGGCTGGACCCTAACCCTGGCAGCACAGGGCTGGGGTACTGTACTGGATGCCAGTCCGTTGTAAGGTACCAACACACACGGCAGAGGTGGGATTCAGACTCACAACACTCATGTGTGAGGTCACAGTGCTGCCCACTGAGCTGCCTTGCTACCCCAGTTCAGATACTATACTTATTATAGAGTGTTGTGGTTTACGAATGTCACCCTGAGCCTCTGTGATGTTTACTGGAGATCAGTCACACAGAAAAATTATCTATCTAGAAATGTACTTTTTTTTTCAGATTCTACATGAGTCTTTTTATACATATTTTTAAATTAGATTTTATCAATTGCTTCCATAGCCGCAGACTTGACTTGTTACCCTCTGTCTGATAATTGGTCCGTATTCCAGGACCAGGAGACCTGCAGTGTATGTATTGCTGGTCTCTTTAACATGCTACCAACTTGACCACTGCTCAGTGTTGTTATTTAAGAAGCAAATTATTTAGAAAGCTATTAGAGTTGAGAATATGAATCTGCGGCACATCATATTCCAGTGAAGACGTTTATTTGCTAAGCTTACTGTGCAGGATTTGCACTATTTACTTACCTGTACCCTCAGTTCATTCCTACAGTTAAATCCAAGTTATTAGATATTAGTGTGAATTGGACTGAATGTTACTGCAAATGCTCAGGTATAAACACTACTGTGTCTTGTCCACAGATAACCAGGAGCTATCTGTGAACAGTCTGTCTGTCATGACGGTGACGGACTCCAGGAACAACCTGGATGTGTCCATGGGTCCCAGGCAGCAGAGCACGCAGGGCTGGATCAACACCTATCCACTGTCCAGCGGCATGTCCACCATGTCCAAGAAATCGGGTACCTTCCACCGGCATCGTTAGCCTCACTCTTCGGTGTTCACATCTAAGCGAGGGAGGCTTTTTCAGCCGTGCTGTTCCGACAGCCCACGTATTCACTCATGATATTCATGCTGTGTGAATCTTATACTTCCATCGCAGCCTGGCTGTCATGAATGGCGACGATCCCTTAGACAGATGCTGTTATTCCTCAGACGTTTTAAAGTTCTCTGATCATACACTGAATAATGTATCCTAAGAATAAATGTGTTTATACACTATTACTAAGTATATCATTCCCTAAAACTAGTTAACAAAACATTAATCAGTATAGATTTGGCAGGCATGGGGTGTTATAGACTGGTAACACAAAGTGGGCCTGTGTGACTGTGTGATTAAAGGTCATGGACATACAGGAGACACTTGGTAGTAGGCGGTACAAGGATATCTAGCTGTGTGCCCTGGCTGACGGCTCCTCTCCCCCTCAGGCCTGTCCAAGAAGAGCAACAGAGGTACGCAACTGCACAAGTACTACATGAAGCGGAGGACGCTGCTGCTGGCTCTGCTGGTAGGACCATCGGTCCGCACTGCGATGGGATGACGGGGAGCTGTTCTGGGTGTCGATCTCGCTCTTTCATCCCCCCGGGGGTGCTGCATGTTTAATGCGTGGTGTGTGTGGTGAGGATGCCCCCGGAATGTTAAAGAGCCCAGCGTCCTGTCAGGCGGCTTTGATGGCTGGGTCCCCCTCCATCGCTATGGTGCCAGTCGGATCCCTGGTGGGCAGTCGTGCATATGGCTTTGAGCTACATGAGCGTTGGGTCACGCGCGGTATCTGCACATGCAGTGAGGCGAAGTCGGGGTGTGACATCACAGTCACTGCAGGAGTTGTCTTATGATGTTTGTCGGTGTCGTGCAACGGGGGGGTGGGTGGCTGGTGATGGAAAGGAAAACTGCCAGTTTCAAACTGGGGCAGAGATATTGGCATGTCACCTGCATTAATATCCTTTAAGCAGAATTCCCATCATGTCACATTTAAAATGGATAATTTAGACTTAGCCACCCAAACCTGATTTATACCTGTCACTCTGTCCTGAGCTCCCAGCCTTGTCTTCCCTCCCACCCTGACATCATCTTTATACATTTTCGTCAGGCCAGCGAGATTGAGCGACTCACCACCTGGTACAACCCCTTGTCCACCCAAGAGCTGGCCATATCCACCGAGCAGTCCGTGGAGACCAGCATCGCCAACTGGAGGTCCAAGTACATCAACCTGAGTGAGAAGCAGTGGAAGGACAATGTGAACCTGGCCTGGAGCATCTCCCCCTACTTGGCCATGCAGCTGCCTGCCAGGTGTGGGTGCCATCGAGACCCTGAGCCATACTCCGTGAAGTGTCTCCATCTTGGCTGACTGCTACATGCAGCTTCTACAGTGACACACAAAACAGTTCTTTGAATGACAGAATTTTATTTTCTGACACTTTACTTTAGGGGTCACAAATATTTGGTAATAACTCTGTTACTACTGAAGTACAAATCATGAACATATATAGTCTCTGCTTGAGATAAATGATGTGTCCTGATTCATGAACAACAAACATGAAATCAGTATTTCACTTAATTACTTGTTCCTTTAGTAGTTCCTTCAGTAGTTCACAAAGGTTTACAGAATTAACAGATATACTGTAGTAACTAATATAGCAATTGCTTGAGATAAAAGATGCGTCACGATTTATTAATGATGAATGAACATGAGATCAGTATGTTACTTAAACCTAGTTTGTCTAGGTCAGCCTGGTGTGATTCCTGCTGGGTTTACCCAGCTAGAGCTCAGCTTCAGTTCTCAGTAGTTCTGCAGGATCTGAGATTGAGTAAAATTAATTTTGCGATGTTTTGAAATGCATTGATGAGGCCCTTTAGTGTATTAGCTGGAATTCGCTTTGTCCCAGCTGACAGAGGAGCTGCTGGGGCAGATGGTGGAGATCACGGGCTCGTTAGATAATGTATCAAACTGCATATGATGAACGAATATGAGATCAATATGTAACTTAGACTTGGTTTGTTATTACATAAGTATTAGCATAATACTACATTATTTGTGCCCTGTCAAGTAAAGTGTTACGTGTCTTATTAACACTGCTGGAGTGTGTAGTCATGTGTTTCCCAATGAATGTTGCTGGTTACCAAAACACCTCTTTGCACATGACCACAGTAACGGCATCCTCCTCTGCCTTCCCGTTGTAGGTTTAAAAACACAGAAGCCATCGTTGCAGAAGTTACTCGTCTGGTGCGCCTGGACCCCGGTGCAGTCAGTGATGTGCCGGAAGCAGTCAAGGTGGGATCTGTTATCAAGACTGAATAAATTGGCATGTTTAGCTTAATCACTGGGTCAATAATCGCTTCCCTGAACCTACAGCGCAAGGGCTTCTCAACTATTTGGATGGTAACACCCTTGAAGTAAATGACTTGCCAGTAGTCTGGGATGTTTTGGTCTCTCAGCAGCTATTTTGCCATGCTGAGCAGTATTTGTCTTTAGTCCCCACTGGCGTTCAGTCTTTTAGTCTTACTTCTGCCTGGCTTGTGCTTGCTAATGAGTCCCTGCCTGTCTCTAGTTGATGTCAGAGGGACGTTAGTTTGCTGTTGGCCCAGCTGTTTGTGTCAGGCTGTAAACACACAGGAGCCGCAGCGCCTCCCGGTGGAGCTCTACAGTGGGTCTCATTGCATGCAAGCTCTGTTTGGTCTGATGTCTGTCTGTCTGTGCGTTGCGTCAGAACCCTGTCCTCTGGGACTGCTGCAGGTTTCTGCTTCTTGAAGGCCACGTTCACAGTATTGACCATCAGTATTGTTTTGTGCTCCTTAACGGGAGATGTAGTTTGACAAACACTGCCTCAGGACTTTGATCCTTTGACAGTGGTGCCCCAGCTGTGTTATGTCCAGAAACCATGTGTCACCCTTGCTTGTCTCTGTGTCCGTGTGCAGTTCCTGGTAACGTGGCACACCATCGACGCCGACTCTCCTGAACTGAGCCACATCCTGTGCTGGGCACCAGCCGACCCCCCCACAGGGCTCTCCTACTTCTCCAGCATGTACCCCCCACATCCGCTCACGGCACAGTACGGCGTCAAAGTGCTCCGGTCCTTCCCCCCCGTAAGACTCTATCCCTAAGAAACCGCAGTAGCTCTTCTGTTTTTCTTTTGTTTTATTCTTATTTAACCTCATATTTTTCCTGAATGCTGTATCTGGAACTAATCTGGTGTTAGATTAATCATAAACACCTTTTCAGTATAAAATGCTTGGAAAGATGAGCTTAGTTTCTGCACTTCCTAATGGCCCAATTTAGGGTTGAACGTTGAGCTTTACCCCTGTAGCCATACGCGGCCTTTACGCCCGTAGCCATACGCGGCCTTTACGCCCGTAGCCAAACGCGGCCTTTTACGCCCGTAGCCAAACGCGGCCTTTTACGCCCGTAGCCAAACGCGGCCTTTTACGCCCGTAGCCAAACGCGGCC
>JAODKC010000044.1:34432303-34448637 GCA_026777985.1 Mormyrops attenuatus | reverse complement strand
TTTTACGCCCGTAGCTACAGCCTATACGTCTGTAGTTTTATCTTTTTGATAATCATTGCATGTCTTTCTTCTGCTAATGCTTGTATTCTTGTCATTTCTGTCAGGATGCCATTTTATTCTACATACCTCAAATTGTTCAGGCACTTCGATATGATAAGGTAAGACTCCTATCATTCTCAGAGCCTTTTCTGAGACTCGTGAAACACATTTATTATGTTTGTTTCTTATTTTTAAAAAAAAAATGTCCCATTTTGGTAATTTCTCTAAAGAGAGGTACTTTGAAGCTGTAGAAGGAAAAAAATGCAGTAGAATCAGTAAATCAGTAAAATAGCCCCATATTTTAAAACCTTCAAGATGCCTAAAAACATGTAACTATTTTAGGCTCAGGTAAAGGTTAGTGATTTGAAATGTTTACATGGACTGTCGCTGTAGATGTGAGAAGAGCACAGAGATAATGGTGGCACTGTTCAAGGTTCCAAGGTGCCTTGGATGGGAGGTTTGGAAACATATAGAGCATCCAGTGCTTTAGGTTTAGGGTTGAGGATTAAGTTCAACTCAGTACTGGAACAGATTTGATGCAGGCTGTGAAGAAATTAATAATAACCTAGCCTAAAGTGTTTGGACACCTAACCATCACACCTGTATGTGCTTACTGATCGTCCTACTCCAAAACTATGGCCAGTGATATGGACCTGGCTCCCCCTTTGCACTGTAATGTCCCCCACTCTCCTGGGAAGGCTGTCCACTGGATTTTGAGCCCATTCAGCCACATGAGTATTAGGGAGGTTGGTTGAGAAGGCCTGGCACTGTAGGCATTCCAGTTCATCCCAAAGGGGTTCAGTGGGATTGAGGTCAGAACTCTGTGCGGCCCAGTTAAGCTCATCCACACCAACCTTGCCAAAATATGGATTTATGGGCCTCGCTTTGTGCACTGGGGCACAGTCATGCCTTCACTAAACTGTTACCACAAAGTGGGAAGCAGTGTATTGCCATTGTTTGCTGATGAATTACAATTACCCTTTCCTGGAGCTAATGGGGCCTTGGCCAAACCTTGAAAAGCAGCCCTAAGCCATTATGCCCCTCCCACCAAACATTACAGTGGCACTCAGGCAGGTTGTGTTCTCCTGGCATCTGCCAAACCAAAATTTATCCATCAGATTGGCAGATGTATGAACCAGCCTTAATGATTCACTGTCTCCATGCTCGCGTGACACTGGCATCCGCACTGTGTATACGGACCTGGGAACGCTCATACTTCTCCATGCATGAGTGACACTGGCATCCGCACTGTGTATACGGACCCGGGAACGCTCATACTTCTCCATGCACACGTGACACTGGCATGCGCACTGCGTATACGGACCCGGGAACGTGCATACTTCTCCATGCACGCGTGACACTGGCATCTGCGCTGTGTATACGGACCCGGGAACGCTCATACTTCTCTGGTCAAGCCACGCACTTAGCACATGCGCACTGACTATGTCATTCCAATATGGATATCAAGGAGAAAGAGCCCTCACATGTGCAGTGTGTCCAGAGCTGCTCGTACACTGTCCGTGTGGACACAAATTTGGAGTGCAGCACATGTTCATCTGCAGAGGTGCACAGTGACGTAAAACAGGTCAGAAAAAGTCCACGTGATCACGAGCGGAGGAGTGTGAACCAGCCTTTACTCATCATTTCAGAGAACAAGTTTGGGCTGCTTCACAGTCCAGTGCTGATGTGTCTGTACCTGTCGGCGGCGTATGTCCTCAGGCAGCTTGAAACTCTGTCACTAGTGTCTGCTAAGTGTCTTATTGTCAGCTAAGGAAAGGCAGTGTTTACACGCCACATGCTTTGGCACTCTGTGCTCCCACTCTGCCAGCTTGCCTGGCCTGCCTCTTCATGGCTGAGCTATGGATGTTCCCGGACACTTCCACTTCAGAATAAGAGAACTAACAGTTGCCCGGGGCAGAAAATTTGACAAAATTATTCATTTCAATGGTGGCATCCTTTGATGGTGCCACATTCAGAGTGACTGCTCTTCTGTATGCCAGTGTCTCTCTATGAAGATTGTAGGGCTGTGTGCTTGATGTTATGCACCTGTTCCCAGTGTGTATGGCTAAAACAGCTAAACTCAATAATTGGAAGGGGTGTCCACATGCTTTTGGTTAGGTGGTGTGTGTTATAATGTTATACTTTCTTAGTAGCGGTCCAGGCCTTAAGCCCAACTCAAAAACATACAGTGTTTGCCCACAGTGCACTGATCCTTTTACCTGTGACCTTCTCCAGATGGGATATGTGCGGGAGTATATTTTGTGGGCTGCTCAGAAGTCCCAACTCCTGGCCCACCAGTTCATCTGGAATATGAAGACCAACATCTACATGGATGAGGAAGGCCACCAGAAAGACCGTACGTCTAGGTCAACCTGCTGTGGTTCCTGCTGGGTTTACCCAGTTAGAACTCAGCTTCACTTCTTCTCAGAAGTTCTGCAGGTTCTAGGCAATGATAAAGCACCTGACTGACACCTGAAACACCAGGCCAAGCGACTGCTCCATTCAGCAATTAGAATCTGAGACTGAGCAAAATTAACTTAGTAAGGTTTTGAAATGCATGGATGAGGCCCTTTAGGTGTTAGCTGGAATGACTGTGTTCTCCTTGTCCCAGCTGACATAGGGGAGCTGCTGGAGCAGATGGTGGAGGAGATCACTGGCTCTTTATCAGGACCAGCCAAGGACTTCTACCAGCGCGAGTTTGATTTCTTCAACAAGATCACCAACGTCTCGGCCATCATCAAGTGCGCAGAATGATTATGAAAACCCCCTTCCGGTGCTTTCCATGCTGGGCCCCGTGTTCTGCCCAGTCTGGCACATTGGTGTCATAAACCAAATAGTCTGGCTTCTTTAACTCAGTGTTTCAGGTGTTTAGACACCTCCTACACAGCAGCTGTGATGCTCTGTATGACTGTCTGAGGTGTGAAGTGGCCCTGAGGTGTCAAAAGTAGTTTCTAGAATTTTGCAGCCAGAAAGATGGGAGCATTGCTGTTAAATGTTAGAAATTAGCAGGCTAAAGGCTAAAATAAGGAAGTCTCCCTAATGGGACCTGTATTGCTGTTTTTAAGTTGTGAAACATTCTGGGTTTTCTTTGCTGATGTCAGATCTGCCAGTATTCATTCATTTCTGCCAGCTGCATGTCTGGCTGCTTGTTTTGCAGAGGCTGTGGTGGTGTTCTCAGTATTTGGTTTGTACAAGCTCCACAGTAGCGGTACGAGTGGTAATGATGGAAATACAAATAGCGATTTTGTTCATGATGAGTTCCTGTGCTTACCCAGGGTCACTTGCGTGATGTGACAGGTGGCTCCCGCCACATCGTCCATGCTACCATGATGTAACATTTGCCAATGGTGGCATTAGGTGTCAGGGGGCCATGAGGGGGACAGTTAGATCATCTGCGGGTGACGAGAGCAGTCATGACAGGGCCCGTTAGCGTAAGGGAAGACATGGCTGAGCATTAACCTCAACGTCACCTCACCCCGATCACGGGCCGCTGGGTGTAATTAGTGGTCCGCTTGCCTCATTAGACTGGTAATTATGGATGGTTATGGGCACTAGGATGGAAAAGTACCCATAAGACCCTGGAGATGGTTATACCTCTCACAAAACACTGGTGGCCATTTTGGCCCAGTGAAAGGCGTCGAGGGTAATTTATAATATTTCTCTGCTGTGGATCTACAGTGGCCCATATTGTTTGCTTGAATGACACCCAGAAGCACAAGAGTTGTTTGGAGTTTTTGGCCCTCATGGAGTTTTTGCCGTCTCATTTATGTATGCTGCTCACCTTCTGTGACCTTTCAGGCTCTTTCACACCTAGTGCTGTGTAACTTGGGTGTGCTTCTGTCTATAGGCCTGTCCCTAAAGGTGATGAAAGGAAAAGGGCCTGTTTGAAAGCTCTGTCTGATATCAAAGTACAACCTGGTGAGTCCGCTAGTAATACAAACACACCTTCCAGCTTATAACTATATGTTTAAATGCAGCTTTGAACAAAGACCCATGTTTGCCTCTGGATGTGTAATCGGCCTGATTACCTCTGTTTGCCTTCAGATTAATTTTTTGAACATTTCCAATAGACGTTCACCGAAGTGCTGTACCTGACTGCTAATTACAATGCTGCTACCCGAACCTACCTCAAAATGCCAAATGGGCTGGTACCATTTGGCCTTTCTGGGCTGTTAAGACGTTTCATTGCACATGAGTGATGTACTTTGTGCTTCTAGGTTGTTACTTACCCAGTAACCCAGAGGCCATTGTGCTGGACATTGATTATAAGTCTGGGACTCCGATGCAGAGGTACAGCCTTATTTAAGTGCCATGGATAAAACAGAATGTTAAACCTGTGTATGGGAAAGCGGATTCATTCCTGTAATTGTGCAATGCTTTGTTTTCCAGTGCTGCTAAAGCTCCTTATCTGGCTAAGTTCAAAGTCAAACGCTGTGGCGTAAGCGAGCTGGAGAAAGAAGGTGGGTGGATTTAGCTGGGGTAAGGAAAAGCCATTTTCCTGCCTGGGTGAAGTCATCTGCAGATTCTGTCAACAAGGATTGCAGGACCTGTGGCCTGCGAGGTGCCACTTTGGCTCTCTGACCACGTCTTTCCCCATAGGCTTGCGATGTCGCTCCAACTCCCTTGACGAAGAGGACGGCTCAGATGGAGCTCGCAGGGTCTGCTGGCAGGCGGCCATTTTTAAAGTTGGGGATGACTGCAGGCAGGTGTGTGGACACCTCTTCCAAAAGAGCTTCATAGCTCTCAAACATTATACAAATATGAAACGTTATCTTTAAATGCCATAGGGCTCCACCCCTAAACACATGTGGTAACCAATAAAATCACATGGAACCCCAGCAACTTAAATAAGACCCCCTGTATTTACTTATTAATCAGTGCACATGTGTTAAAGCCCATGTGAGTTCGGGCACTGTATTGGGCTCTGACTGCTATTAAGTTTTTAGTTTAGAGGTCTGACCCATGACCAGAGTAGATTAAGGGGATATTGTGAGGTGAGCGACTCCACCTGCATGCTGAGTTGCTGTGTTCCCTCCACCCAGGACATGCTGGCTCTGCAGATCATCGGCCTGTTCAAGAACATCTTCCAGCTGGTGGGACTGGACCTGTTTGTGTTCCCTTACAGGGTGGTGGCCACCGCGCCTGGGGTAAGAGGCCCATAGCCGGCTTCCTGAATGCTTAGTCACTGGGTCCAGCTGAACCCTCACACCTGCCCAGACTCTGTGTCCATCAACCGCTACTGGCTGTGTTTGTGTGATCCCTCATGCCACATGTGAAAGATTTGTTTTCTCCCTGTTCCTAGTGTGGCGTCATTGAGTGCATTCCAGACTGCAAGTCACGTGACCAATTGGGCCGTCAGACAGACTTTGGGATGTACGACTACTTCCGAAACCAGTATGGAGATGAGTCCACGTTGGCTTTCCAGAAGGTAACCCTAGAGAAGGCAGCTGTCGATAGTCTTCATTTATGTGGTGGCAGAAAATGGTAACTTAGAGAAACGGTCATCTGTTGACTGGGTCTCTAACACTA
Organism: Mormyrops attenuatus; assembly: GCA_026777985.1. NCBI lineage: Eukaryota > Metazoa > Chordata > Actinopteri > Osteoglossiformes > Mormyridae > Mormyrops > Mormyrops attenuatus. The sequence goes on along the minus strand of JAODKC010000044.1, from coordinate 34,443,069 downwards.
CCGCCAGAAAAGGTCTGAAGCTAAGGCAGTTGTGAAGGTGTGATTCTCTGCAGTAGACCTTGCTGTGGATGTTTTGATGGCGGATTAACTTCTCATGTTCAATCCTTGAGCCTCTGTATGCTGCCTGGTGGTTGATGGCTGCTTCTTTCCTCATCAGGCTCGCTACAACTTCATCCGCAGCATGGCAGCCTACAGCCTGCTGCTGTTCCTACTGCAGATCAAGGATCGACACAACGGCAACATCATGCTGGACAGCAAGGGCCACCTCATCCACATTGGTTAGTCGGGCCCCCGCCCAGTTGCAGCATGCCAGATGTGTGATGTAATAACGACCAGACACTCAGAGTCACAGACTCTCTGTTAGCTGCTTTACACCAAAAGAGGTGGTTTTTGAAAGAACAAGTATCCTAAACAGGTTTTCCTTGTCTGTCTCCATGGCAGTTGTTAACCTTTTAACCTGCTGGTTTGTTTCGCTTAGTGGGCATTGTCCTGAGTGCATCTGCGGATTTCTTTCAGACTTTGGCTTCATGTTTGAGAGCTCTCCTGGTGGAAACCTGGGCTGGGAGCCAGACATCAAGCTTACTGATGAGATGGTGATGATCATGGGGGGAAAGATGGAGGCCACACCCTTCAAGTGGTTCATGGAGATGTGTGTGCGGGGATACCTGGCTGTCAGGTGAGGTGCATCTCCAGTTCTTATGTTCATTTATTAGCAGAAGCTTATAGGTCTTGCTCAAGGCCCAGTGGTGATACAATTACTTTCCCAGCTATGGGATTTGAACCCATATGATGTGGGCACAGACCCCTAAGCCTTGAGCTGTTTTGATATTATGTCTAATTTGCAAATGTACCACCTCTTCTTGCCTTCCTTGCGCTATTGTTTTGTCATGGTTCTCTTTTGGCATACAGACCGTACATGGATGCTGTCGTATCCTTGGTCACGCTGATGCTGGACACAGGATTGCCATGTTTTCGAGGACAGACAATTAAGCTACTGAAGTAAGTGAAGTGTGTCTTTATGGTGATGTCATCCAGTACCCAGGACCTCCTGCCTGCAGTGAACCTGCCAGGGGAGTGGATTGGTTTTGGCGTGAATTAGAGGAGCATCTGTCAGCTTCTCTTCGGTCTCTGGCAGGCCTGACATGTTAAAAGCCACCTAAAATCCACTTGGCTGTCATGCATTTGCAGGCAGAGGTTCAACCCCAATATGAGCGAGAAGGAGGCAGCCACCTTCATCATCAAGGTGATCCAGAGCTGTTTCCTCAGCAGCAGGTCAGTGGCCCTGCGTTCTCCCCTCATCTGCACTCTGCTGCGTTTCTGCAGCCTTACCACAGTACGCAGTGCCTCCCCTGCATGCTTATGTAGATGCGACACAAGCCTCACAGCTGCTATGTTACGTACAGGCCTGACACGCAAACATCTGTGTGCCTGTTCCACAAGGCCGATTTACAGTGTTATTGGTCTAGCATACAGAAACTGTGTGGAGTGTTTTTCTGGAAAATCTGCCATTTTGGTGCAATGTTATTTCTGCTGCATTCAAACATTCAAGCATAGGTTCGTCTCTGTCACTCTGCTTCCACATCTCCAGTGGTTGCATTCATGCTGACGCACAAACACACAGCAGTGGCTGAAGGGTTACTGGCTAGGCTCAGAAAGGATATATGCATCCTCTCTGCTGAATATTTGTGCTGCTGGTTTACTATGGAGTTAAGACATGGAGAGTTAGGCTGGTACAATCTGTCACATCCAACGTGATGCTGTCCTGATGTTACTGCTGTAAACCCTTCATACTTGAAGCATGTAATTTATGATCAATTGCTAATTTCACTTCCTGTGATTGTGACTTAATTGTTTATAATCAGTTAATATATTATTGCCCACTGCTCAGCCCAGATAGTGCTGCAATTAAACATAGACACTGTGTTTCTGGATGAATAATTGATGTTTTGTTTCGTTTCACTTTCAGGAGTAAGACATATGACATGATCCAGTACTACCAGAACCAGATACCATACTGAGCGCTGGATGCTGTTGCCTGTGTTCCCTGCCCACTTTTTACTGAGTGCTCCTCTTACTGTTTGCACTAGCCGTTATGTGCATTTTATGACGCTAAATTGTTTACGCTGGTTTGCATGTCTTGTGACGATGCATTTCTGAAGACGACTTGCCGATGTTTTTTGTCAATGTGTGCATTCTGCAATGTTAATTTATGTATACAATTTAAATTTTAAATTAAAGTTTGTTTGTTGTCTCGTGACTTTAACTGAGGAACCTTTTCTATGACAACTGACGTTCTGTACTGTTGTATTAATCTTGAAACAATTGGAAGTCGTACAATTTTTTAACCACCTTTGACTAACTTCAGGTGATCCTGTATAAATATAAAATAAAAAAAAAATAATGAATGCTTTGTTCTCTGTATGCTTGTGTGCAGTGGCATTATGTAAAAGATTGAAAAAAAAATAAATTTCCTAGTTTTCTATTTTCCTTTATTTTCGGGGAAGGTATAGTAACATATATTAAATATGATGTATGTGCATTAAATAAAATGTGTAAAAAAAAAAAAAAAAAAAAGCTGTGGATGATTGCACTGCTTGCGCTTCATTCCTTTTTTAACATGTCATTTTACTGTAAAATCTAGGATCTGGAATCTTTGCAGCTCCCTAACTGTATTACTAAGATATATATTACCGCGAGATTAATTATCGTGTTGGCATCATAATCCTACAGCACTGTTCAGGCAAGCTGCGGTTACAACATATGACCAGCAGGTGGCAGTTTGACATTTAAAAATAGTTCATAAACGTTTACGGATAAGACCTGTTCGCACTTAATGTTTCTGACATTGATCAATAAATGACGATTTTGAACATATTTAAATCCCATGAATACTAATATTTTACTGTAGCAATAAATTCCACGTAGTGGTACTTTAAAAAAAAAAATAGTCACATTGTGACTGTCTGAAGTTATTAAACAGCAACAGCAAGATTAAAATTGATGGTTTCCCGGGTAGTTGTATAATCCCTTCACTCTTGAAGGGACTGTAGTTCCCAGTTCTCTCCTCAGTCTGATACCTGACGCATCTGAAATATTTTCTAGCTTCCAATTTGCATATAAAGCCTGGGATTATGGGAAACAATCTATCAGTCATTAATGTGCAATAATTTCCAATGAAAAGTGCAAATTAGTACAATGAAGTTAAACTCGTTCACATTTCCTATTATATACCTGCTACCTGTTTTCTAAGCAAAACCTGATTAGTATTTATGTGAAAAGTGTGGTAAACATTAATTGCGTTAGGTAACCTGTACTTCATATAAATGTAAAAGGTCAGTAGGTTATGCAGTTTGGTATTTTGATGGGATTAAACACCTTTGGGGATTTATGAATTTACAGTTTGTACGGTTCACTCAATCTCTGAAAGTATTTCAGCTCCTTGACCCAAAACCAACTGAAATGCTTTACTATTCTGTTACTTATTCTGGTGGTACATTGTCTTATGCTAATACAAACCACTTAAAAATATCTTCGGACCCTGTAAAAAGGTGTCTGCATTTCTATGGTTGTGCACAGGAATTTTAAAGCATGGATGGCAAAAAGAAACCGCAATCGTTTGATGATGCCTGGCTGCTGTCATCGTCCTATCAGCATGGTCATTCATGGACATGTGGCAAGATGCTCTGAGAAAAATGAAATAGCATCACAATGTTTCCCTGATTTCCCATAAATGTTTGAGTTTAAATTTTGAAATACTACAAAAAGTTTCATATCTTAATGAAAATTTCCAAATGCTATGCTCCAGATGAACTGAGAAACATGTAAGTTGTGTTTTAGTGGGTGTAGGCTAGCGATGTTTGCAAAGATTCTTTATATGTCAGATATACAGATGGGCACCTAGAGTACATGTCTCATCGTTATATATACCAAGTGTTTGGCTTTTTGCAGCTGGTTAAGTTTATTGTTCAAAAGTAGCCTGGCAGAGGATTTCCTAGGACTAGAACCTTCAACCTTCTGTTTACGTCAGCTTCCTAAATCATTGTGTTGCTAAGTTGGCTGGTTTTATTTTGTCCTCAGCGTTTTCTTCATACATCTTTAATATAACTAAAAGAAGTGTTAGTATATTTAGCTATATGTGACACAGTGTCACTCTTATTTATGCGCAGCATTTTTTTTATTATTGTGTTGTGTGTAAAGCTGTCTCTAAGCTCTTGTGTAGACGCTACTTTGTTTCACCGCATAACAGAGCAGAGGAGCAGTAGGAATGGATGTCATACCTACATCTCCATATTTAACTCGTGTTTATAAAGTGTTCGGCTGTAATTACACATATTTATTCCTTTTGATGAGTGCACGCGCATCAAAGAGCTTGAGTTAGAGTAAGATTAGTAAGTTGCATGTGTGTAAATAACCATAGCTGTGCCTTTGTACAGAATGATGCATTTTACATGCCACTGTTTGTCCATCACTGAACCAGGCCATGCATAGTGACGGACGCTTTGCCCATATGAATCAGACATTTTGTTTTTGATAATTAATACCCTCTTTGATTCCCCCTTCATTTGGCAAGTGCTCATTTTGCAGGCATGAGAAGCCAAATTGCTGCACTTAAAAGAAAAGCATCCTCTAATCAGATTAAACCTAATTAGGATTTTTGTTGCATGCAAAGGCCCACATGCAGGCAACTTGAAGCAGGCTGGTAATCTGTGACTTGTTTAACAAACAGCAATGCCATAACTAGAGGATGACTCAGGAAATGAAACATGTTCATAAGTTTATACTTCGAGGCAGGTGATCCCCGACGGTTTCATGACTCGTCCTTTGATGTATTTTTAGACGCTAAGCAGTGCCTTGTCTTCAGCTGGGTATTTGTTCATATTTCCTTTAGGTGAGAATGCAGTCATTCTTTTTTTTTCTAATGTTGCTTCATTTCCAATTCTCCCCCCCCCCCCCTTCTCCCCAACCTCCTTGCTTATGGAGCCTAGCTCACCAGTCTCCGCCCCCTCCCCCTCCCCCCTGCATTTAATTATGGCCTGCCCAGCCTCTGTTTTGAGAGTGTGGGTGGGGGCTTACTTGATATGCACTGCCTGGGCCTCTGTAGCAGCCCGCCGATGAATAATTCACCAGTGACTTCAGAGGGGGCAGGAGGACTCAGAGCACGAGAGAGAGCTGCAGGCCTGCAGATCCTCCCCGGGCAAAAGCAGCATCCCAGAAAGGCCGGCCGGCTAGGCCTCGCAGGGAAGGGGGCTCAACCAGCACCCTGCCCTATCCCCCTGGGCCCCCACACTGTGATTGACACTGGAAGTGCGCCCCGAGACTCCAGGGCCGACGTCCACCTGGTCCACATTCCTCGCACAAAGGCCCTTCCGGCTACCAGGGCCAAGCTGCCGCTCTGGCTAATTCAACGTGTATTTTTAAAAAGCGGCGACCTTGATTATTTATGGTTGCATTTCAAAGCTACAATGTTTAGTTAATATTTCATAGCTGTAGCAGCACAGGGATGCTTTTTGATGTATATTTGATCGGGCGGTACACATGTAGCGTGTGCGTGTTCCCCCCCCAGTGCGGATTCTGCCCAGCCGTGGGAGCCGTTTCCCCACAGACTCTGAGGGATGAAGCCTTCCCGGTCAAGTCGACGCCTTATATTTGGTTTCTGCACTAATACTCACCGCTTTTTCGCTTAGAATTCCAGGATTCTTTTGTTAAAGTGCATAAGTGAGTTTGTATATTGAAAGTAAGCATAAGCTATACTGCTGAAATGAGCTCCTTCTTATTAAAACAGCTGGTTTTCCTCACTTGGATTAAATCTATCGATAGTGGTGACTTTGAATTTAAAAATGAGTGTTGTTATATTAGAGATGTTTTATAATTACAGCCTACGGTTGATCGTCCCAAGTCTATTTGTCTCTGTGATTCATTTTAATCCTACCACCTATACCTGTACATGTCACTAATCAAAGACATTAATTGATATTAACTGTTAATTATAAATGACTGTAATCTTTAACTGCAAACTCCCTGATACACAATTAAGGTCATACAAGTCTGGCAATTAAGCCAGCATGAATTGTCCTATCCAGGACTATTTACTGTTATATGTTGTTTACAGATTAACTGAGTATATTAGTGAATTATCCACATGTCACTGATTCCAGGAGCCATTGAGGAAACACAAACGCTTTTGTGGAGATCAGCGGTAGCCTCGTTGGGCACTCAGCTGGATGGCCGAGGACCTGCCAACATGCGGCACGCTGTAATGAATTCTCCGCTGAAGAGCCTCCATTATGACACAGGGCTGCGGTGTGTGGACGGTGCCGACAGTCAAGCTCATTGAGAACCAGAGGTCCCCTACAGCCGCTCCAGGGAGTCAATGTGGGGCTCACACAGGGGACACAGGAGGGGACCCAAGCTCTCCACAAAGTCCACCAGCACTTTGTTTAATGCTTTTAACGCCGCCATCTGCCAATTATCAGCCACGCTTCCTCCCTAAAATGAACGATAGCTGCATATTTAGCCATAAACTCTTAGGTCACACATTGCACAGCTCTTTATATATAGTGTCACAAGCAGCAGATATTTTTTGATGAGCGATGTCTCATATTCAGTAACGTTTGTTCACTGTTGTCAATAAGCACTGGATCGTCTGGGCAATTAAACAATGCCTATGTTGTCAGCACCGAGACAAAGCTCACTTTAAAACTTGTCTTTGAGACTTTCAACAGCTTACTTACAGTTAAAGCATTAAGTATTTTTAAATACTTTGTCAATTTCAATTGTCAGCTCCCCACAAGCATGAACTGGGACTGTTATGCTACCAGTGATAAGGTCACTTATCTAAGTAATGTGCAATATTAACAGAAGCTCACCCAACAGGTCAGGTTTAGCTGGTTTTGTTATCACATTTTCTGCTGACTGGACTCACTGTTGACCAGCTCTCAGTCTGATTCTGTCTGAAAAGGCCAGCAGAGTACGACACCCCCTCAGGCCCTTATCTGGGCCGTATATGGTGGATTGAAGATGCTTTATAGCAAGCCAGCCAGTACTGCATGAAGTCACCAAGAACTAGTCGAGGCCTCCTGCGATCGATTCATAAAAAGTTCTTTGTTTCCTTCTAAGTTGGATGTCTAATGTCTTTATAAGAATCTCTCTTCATTGATGTAAAGAGTTAACAGCATTACAAGTCTGTACTGCTTTTTTACAGAAATGTGTTTGGTTAAGGACAAGGCTACTGTAAGAATGAATAATAGAGCCGTCTTTGAGGTTTAGTGAGCCTGAATGCTGACTTGAGACCATAATGAGAGAATGATTGACCTATACGTGTAATCATCTATGTAATTCGTTTATTAAAATCATGTCAGATAAAGTTCTGACTTTATAATTAGCAAGCAGCTCACGTCTGGGATGGGCATAATGCTGTCGGCTTCAGGTTGGGTCAGATTTGAGACTGAATTATTTGGAAGTAATTTTGGGATTTTTGGAAGAGAAAGAATGAATATAGGAGAATATAGGAGAAATGCAAGGAAATTCCAGAAATGCCAGTTTTTTAAACGTGACAGTTAAATGCAGGCCTTGATGGATTTAGTCAACCAGACAAACACACAAACACTGCTCATGTGAAAACAAGTTTAGACCTGCTTAGACCTGCTAATCAGAGCACACAAAAAATACGAGATTTAGCATTTAGAAATCCCCATTGGGTTTCACCCTTTGCCATTCTGCTGCTGAAAGAACCATAGTCCCTGTAAGGAGACCATATACTTCAAATGACATCCAGACAAAATTAAATCAAACATGTTGACAAGAACGATCTGTTGCATACTTAAAATGATGCTGCCACCTTGTTCATTCTGTGTCATACCACAAACCTGAAGGGCACAGAATGGTCTCGGTGCAGCAGACCCACATCTAAGCGCAAATTAACATACTGTGGTGAGTACATCAGTCATTTTAATAAAGGAGATGATGGTCTCTTTATTAACAGCCATTGTTGGTTAAATACTAGCAGCAGCAAAGACGGGGAAGCTGACGATTTACATGACATGGCTACAAACGAAAAACACACATTCCACAGCAAACATTACACACTTACAACTAGTACAATTAACAGAAATACACAAAAGCACATATCAAGTTACACTATTTAAAGTGTAGTGCGGTGCAGAGCATACTGGTAACTGCATAACCAGTCCTGCAGACCAACCCTGTAGTATCACGTTTAACTCACGGGGGATACTATACAGACGGTGCGCCGAAACGGAGATTACGCGTCATGCAACGTCATATTGCTAAAACAATGCTGATTGCATAGATTCCATTTGAAGTTTACAGCCAGCTTAATGTGACCCTGAAGGTAAGCGTGTAAACACAGAACATATGGGGGAAGCGCATGAATCATCACAAGAAAAGGAACTGCTGAGTTTATTTAATCAACAACATGTGGAATGAAGTCAAGGACACATATATTTATTAATTTGCTGCCAGCTCTTACGATGGGTCTTTCAGTAGAACTGAACTGCTCCTGTAAAGTATCCAATATCTAAATTGTAAAAGCATAAAAGCAACAAAAACCCAGAGATGTGGAGGTAAGAGGTCATCTGTTGTGTTTTCACTGTCCTTTTGCTGGTAGATCTAGTGCAGCTGCTCAGACACAGTTCCCTGAAGACCAAATTTCCCATCACTGACTTAGGACCTAAAGAGGAAGTCCAATCCATCCTCTAAAACTCAACCAGTTAACCTGTAAGATCCAGCTAACCTCCTGAAATGCCCCAGAATGAAATTCTGAGCCGTTCTGGTTCAGCCAAAATCTGGTGTGATTTCAAATCAAAGTTAAAGTGAAGCAGAAATGGCTCAAGAGTCATTAATGGGTCCGGAATGATCCAGAAATGTTAAGAAGGACCCGAAAAGATGAGAAAAACTGTACAGGCCAACTGGACGCGAACAGAGAACTCCAACTGAAGATGGCATAAGACACAAAAAGGTGGGAAATGCAGAGCGCAATTGCGTAGTGCAGTCCAGTCATATCATAATCATAATCATATGATGATGTCATAATCAGGATCAGAACACTTTCATTATCGAGGAGGAAAATGTTTATTGCCACTCTTTGACTGCTATTCATTCACAAGTAATGTTTTAATGGTCCTGTTATCTCCGTTTGGGAGCAAACTTTGCATCTGATAAAGGATGATGGATTTTGGAAAGAACATTCAGAAGTTACAGCAGGAATGATCTCAGATGTGCCTTCAGATGGCCCATATTCTTCATGGAGCACAGACAGCCTATAAGCAGCTAATCATGGGCAAATACCAGAATCAGCAGGATGTCTAGCAGAGAGGAAGCTGGAAATGCTCCACAACAGGACACCACACGGACCTCCCCCGAACTCTCCTTTATGAAACTCTTTGAGTATATTAAGTATCCCTCCATCCATGCATTCCTCCATCCATGCATCCCTCCATCCATCCACCCATCCATTCATGCATCCATCCCCCCATCCATGCATCCAGCAGCTTATTCAATACACTTTTGAATGTGAGTATATAAATATTGATTTATTATCACATATGCTGCTTTAGGGAGTATCATCAGGAGCCCTTGTAGTACCACTTGCCTCCAGCAGTGGGCTTGCATATTCTCTCTGTTCAGCAGCTGGATTTCTGCCTGGGCATTGGCTTGTTTTTAAAAGGATTACTTGAGATTTACAATCATCTCAGTGTTAAATCCACAAGTGAATCCTCTTTGTTTATTGCAGCCTGCCTCGTGATTTCTTCTTTACACAACAAGCTCTGTTCGCTTTTCTGAAGGCATGACTTGGCTTCTGAAAAATGTAATGCAGACTGGAGGTGCTGAATTTCGATGTTTTAGGGGCAGGAGCTCAGTGCGTCTAATTGTAGTTTTGCATGGAAGTTTCTCTCATCCAGAAACATGCTTGATGCAAAGCGGTGTGTTTAAATGTCAGCTTTACAATGTGGCCCATCATCAGTTTTCAAAGTGCCTTATTGAAATGTTTCAAGTTTAGCCTTGTTTGTCTTCCAGTTAAAGGCCAGAAAGATCTGAAAATCAGAAAGAAAACATGCAAAAAAGGTTTTGTGTTACATTTTTAGAAAGCTGAGAGCAATTAGGCAGTTTGATGCCAGTTGTTCACCTTCCAGGATCACTGCACGCTTAAGACGGGGAGTATAAAGAGCGATTCAAAGATATGAAGTGACCCCAGAAGATGACTCTGGGATGATCATTATACTGTAATACTGGCAAATCACGGCGCTCTCAGGTAATCAGCTCCTCCTGCTGCCTGCCTGCATTATCACAAGCTTTGTGTGTGTAGATACAGAATAATGACACACTGGAGGCTGTTTTTCGTTTGGTTTCTGTGTGTGACCGACACAATCCCTCATCGCAGACGATGGTTTTCCTGACCCAGGTTTAGACAGTCATGGTCAGTATGTACTCTGTTGTAAAAATCTGTCCAAACAAAGTGGCAGAGTGGGGCAGCTGGGTAAAATAATTCCTGCGGGAATAAATGGCAGTTGCCCGGCTGGGGGGGCACTTGACAGCTTGCGTTTATCAGGGCAGAGAGTATCCCTTTCTCCCTGCCTCTTCACAAAGAGCAGCCCATTGACACAGTGCATCTCATTAAGACTCTCTGGGCAGCTGCTGCTGTCTCTGTCCCTCCTCGCAGCTCGTTGGCTCTAGCTGCTGCTGTCCTTGTACTCCTTAACACCACGCTGCCAGTAGCTGCTGCTGTCCTTGTACTCCTTAACACCATG
>JAODKC010000044.1:34379797-34401549 GCA_026777985.1 Mormyrops attenuatus | reverse complement strand
CCCCCCCCCCCCCCCCCCCCCCCCCCCCCCCCCCCCCGCGGCGGGCGCCGCCCCCCCCCCCCCAAAGAGACACCACCTTCCCCCAACCGGCGACCATGTGCCTCAATGAAGCTGAGGGCCAGATTGGCCGGTCACAAAAGAGGCATGTGAAAGGACAGCCCAGGCAGCTGGCCGAGGCCCCGGCAAGTGGCCTCTGTGCGTCCTTAATGCGCGGCGGCAGCAGCGGCTCTCGACAGGGCCAGCACTGCTCATCACTATTGTTTTGGCAGCAGACTACGGAAAAGCATACACAACCCTGACTGGTCTCACTTCAAATGAGGTCTGAAACTGTAAAAGTTTATGTAAACAATGAGATAAATACATACATATCTTTTTTGAGCCACACAAGGTTCCATAATCATTCAAATGTGCTTTGGTTTAAAAAATAGGTTTGTGGATTTGGGTATGAGCTTTTTCTTAATTTTTTTTAATACAATTTGTGACTATTTGAAAACATTCTGGAACTAAATGACTAAAAGTAGGCTTGTTCTGAGCTGCCCTGCCTTTTATCAAGGACTTCTGTTTAAGTGAAAAAGTAGACCCCGCCCCATCTTAAAATCTTACATATGAAACTAGTGTTTTGTTTTCCCATAATTAAAATACAGAAAATTGATACAATACTATGTCTTACAAATGTAGCTGAAAGTCCAGCACTCAAAGGTGCAGAACCATCCCTGAAGTTTTTGAGTAGTATTGTCACAGTTTGGAGTTCATCTTTAAAAAAAATAATAAAAATAAACTTAAAAAAAATAATAAAATAAAAACCATCATTCGACTGCGCCCAACATCTTTGTGGAGAGCTAGATGTTACTCTGATGAGCATCAGACTTCGGCCTGTACTGCATAAGTGCTGACAGGTATACAACTGTTTGAAGGCAACACAACCTGGTTATCTACATTTCTGGGGTGGGAGGAGCCGCCAGGAGAGCCTAAGCAGGACTCGCTCTCCAGCGAAGCTGCATGGAATTTCATTTGAAAATGAGGAATTGTATTTTTTGGAAATGCCTGGAAAATTTCTGGGGCCCAAAAGACTATGCTATACAAACTGGGAAGGGGGGGGGGGTGGCAGCAACCAATATTAGAATCCCAATGGCTAGCCCAGTGGGACAGCACATGTGCCACATGGGCATGGTTTGATAGGAGATCAGTTTGTGCACTTAATTCAAGGACATTTTTTCCTGGAGGTAGTTATGAGGGAGGGATGTGAAGGAGTAACAGGAAAAAAGAAAAAAAAATCCAGGAATGCAGGTGCCTTCAAATAGTACACAAGTCTGACCACAGCTACATCCCAAAGACAAGACATTCTACGGAACATGAGACGGAGGGGTGTGGAAAGCCCAAGGACAAACGAGGAGAAATCAAACATAACAGGAATGCCTAAACCAAACACTCGCACTGAGGGTCCCTCCACAGATTTTTACAGGGCATACGACACATTGGACACCTTCTGCCAGACAAGTACACATTTCCATAAAGACTTGCTTTGCAGTAACTGCTGATGACGAGAACCATTTTACAGGAACAAGCAGTCTTCCTTTAAGCGGGTTTCCCGATTGCTGTTATTAGGTGTAATCGTCGCCGATGGAATTCAAATTAGTCAACCTGGTGAAAAGCATATTGATTGAATAGGTGAGAAGCAGCCCAATGTGTCTGTAAACCCATCTTTCAAAACAATCATAACAAGCCTGCCCCAAAACTAACAAAGTAACTTCACATTAAAAATTATTATAATTTTAACATTTTTTTTTTGGTCTGAGGTGAAAACAGAAATGCTATAAAATCCTGATAAAGACAGGTAAATAAAGTGATGAGGCCCTTGTAACATTAAAAGGGAACATAAGGAAACACTGTAAACTTCTAGATCTAAAAGTTTACAGTATTACCAGCCCACCAATCAGCAGAAGTTTTACTAGCAAACCACAAAAAAAACTGTCCTTGGTCATAAATAGTCATTGGTCAAAATTCCTATACCACTTAATAATTGTAGAGTTCTTTTTTTTCTTCTAAACCTAGAATAAAAATCACAATCTGTTTTGTACAAGTAAAAGAAAAATTAAAAGCGAAATAATTTAGTCTGCTATATATTTAAGCACATCTCTTTTTCAACTTTGGTTATGAACTTCTCTAGCAAAGCAAGTTAGTCTAACTCATTCCTCCTTGACATTCATTAGCTCTTTGGAACACAATTATGCACATCTGACCTACGATCAACCGTTTGCGCCAGGCAAGGCAAGGCGAGGAACGTACAGTACGTCAAAGAGGGGCAATGCGAGTTCACAGGAACCCCCTCTGAAAAAAAGCTCTTCTGACAGGAAATCCCTCCTTTAAAAACGAACCGCATAAAATCTAGCATTAAAAACCTTTGTTGAGAGATGGGCAGGTTAAAGCGTTAGGTTAAAAGTTACTGTATTCTACACACTTTATACAATTAATTACATTAAGGAACTTCCACTAATCAATGTATTGTTCTTAAGAATAATTAAGAGGTAGCAAGATAACAAGTCTGTTTAAACTGACTTGCTTTTTTTTCTTTTTTTTCCAGTGGGGGGAGGAAAGCTATACAGACACAAAAATAAAAACAAAATGTACCTATAGAACTGGAAGTCTGGCCTACACCAACAAAAGCAACCCCCACCCTCACCTCAAATCCCACAAATAACCCAAAATTCTTCCAGTTGAGACATTCACAGAAAACATCACATCTCTTTTTTCCAATAAGATCCAGTACCTCTACTATTTGCTTTAAAAAAAAGAAGAAAATGAGCGCATCACAACAAAAACATATCAAAGACAACTCCACCCCTTACTTTTAAAAGCACTATCAAACAACCGTGAGCAGGATGTGCATGTTTGGAATACTAAAATAATCTGACCACAGTTAAGAAGACCACACCATGCTCCTAATGCGATAGCCTGGGCCCGGCCCACACTGTTGATTCTTATGCGTCAATTGTAACACTATGCTTTGAGGGAGCATAATCGCAATGAAATTATTGCCTACATGTACGGTAGAATCCATTTGCCAATGTTTACCAACTTGCTCGGCTGGAGGACTGACATATATAACCTTAAAGAGTTACGTATCGACGATGAGTGACCTCTACAGCCAACAAATACCACGTTGCTGACAAATAAGAATGTAGGTGAAGGAGAAGCTTGTGGGAGGTTTGGTAGTTGGGAGCTTCGGGTGGTCGCGATGCGATTGCAGGATCCCAGTCACAATCACAGCAAGTAGTTAAAAAATAAAATAAACCTCTGCATCGAATCATACCCAGGGGTAACTTCAGAAACATCTCCTGTTGGTGTCGCTTCGATGCTAATGGCCCTTGCTGAGAGCTCTTCACTGGACGGTCCGTGTGCATCTCCGCCATCCGAATGCGTGCACATAAATTCGGGAGGGGAGCGCGGCCGTCGAGTGGCGACAGCGGCGTCTTTGGCTTCTACGTGGGCGAGGTGTGCATGCGCAGGTGGCTGATGAGGTTGCGCTGCTGGGTGAACTTGCCGCCACACAGCTGGCACTCGTAGGGCTTCTCACCCGAGTGCACACGCATGTGCTCCGTCAGGCGGTACTGGCGCGTGAAGCGCATGCCGCATTCCTCGCAGGCGAACGGCTTCAAGCCCAGGTGGCTGCGCATGTGGCGTGTCATGGTGCCGCGCTGCGTGAACATCTTGCCACAGATGTTGCAGGGGAAGGGCCTGGTCAGCCAGTGGGTCTTCTCATGCTGCCGCAATGTGGCTGGGTCTTTGTAGCTCTTGCTGCATACTGAGCACTTAAATGGCCGAGGCTCGGCCCCAAAGCCAGTGGGAGCTGTGGGCGCAGACAGGTCCTCTGCCTCCTCCTCAGCCTCCTCCTCTTTGACATAAGCAGCCTCCTCCTTGATGTAGAGCTCCTCCTCTGTGTGCGTCTCCACATGGGCGTTGAGCTGCTCCGAACTGGGAAAGCCTTTGCCGCATGGGATGCAGACGTACAAGTTGTCCCCAAAGGCTGGTTCGAAGCCTTCCTGCCGGTACACGTAGTTGGCGCTGGGGTGACTGCCTTCGCCATCGCTATGGCCGCTATCCTCGCTGTGCTCCTGCCCGTTTTCCACCTCCTCCTCCTCCTCTTTACATGGGAAGGAATGGTCTGAAGCGAAGCTGCTGCCACTGCCTGCACCACCACTGCCGCTACTACCCGAGCGATGCTCCCCAGCCGCAGGCCCGACAATGACGCCGTTGGGCACTGCCCGCTCCTCGCCCTTGCCCCCCGCCTCTCTCTTGGGCCATTCCTTCTTGCGTGCCACCTGTCGGGAACTTTTACGAGTATGGACAGGCTCCGGGACAGGCTTGCTTTCATCACAGCCGCCGACGCCCCCTACGTCCATGGGCTCCGCACTGTCCAGGCTTTGGGGGTTGGTGGCTGAGTCTTCAAATGAGGCACTGTTGGTTGTGGATACTGAGGCAGATTCAGGGGATTCCTGGGAGTGGCTGTTGGGACTCACCTCCTCAGTGGCAGTGCCCGCTGATGGACTCTTTTTGGACAAGTCCAGGCCGAGCTCCTGGTCTCCACCACTAGCACTGCTGATGTTGCCGTTGCTGCCATTGCTTCCATTCTTGCCAACTGAGCAATGGAGAGAGTTGATGGAGGCCTGGTGCAGGGGGCCACTGATGAACAGCTCATCATCAGACAGCTTGTCCTTCAGCAGCTCGTCCGACGGCTTCTTCTCACACTCTGTTGTGCCTGGGAACCGGTTTTGGGTGACAGGTGTGGAGGCTAGTCGCTGGTTCCGGAGGGGCCGCCCAACACAGGGTGTAGCGGGCTTGCCGGGCAGGGCTTTCCCGTTGCGCTTGAGCTTCTTTCTACACAAGGCCGCCAGGTCATGGAGCTGGAGGTAGCTTGCCGCCGTCAAGAGGGCATTGAAGTTCTGCTCGTTGGCCTGGTCTGAGGACAGAAGCTTCCCTGTATAGATGAAGTCCAGTATCTGCCGGAACACAGATGGGTTGACCATCTCCGTGTCCAGGTTGATCAGGTTGTCATGGAGCACGAGCGACTTGAAGTAAATGCTGCTGGCAGCCAGGATGTTCTTGTGTGCCCGGAAGAGGGCGTTTTCCACAACAATAATCACATCGCACAGGAAGCCTTTGGCTCGCTGTTGATTTAGCTGCAGCAGCAATTGTTTGGCATGATTTGGCAGTTCCATTTCAACCTTGTCTTCCTACATCCACACAACCTAGAGCAGAAAGATAGGAGACCCAGGTCAGAGCTAAACAGCAATGAGTAACCCAGAAAAGGCACTTTAAATGAAAATTAAAGTTGAATCAGGCCAAAAGCTACTTCACACAAATCAAAAGTGACTTCAAAACCTTGCAGTATAATTGGATCTGGCAACTGATAAAATAATCCATGCATTTTCATTTATACCAAATTGAGAGTACAGGTATATATGAAAGGAGAATCATACATTTGCTAACCAGCACAACACTGCCAGCAGCCACCAAATGCAGGGCTGATCCTACCCATTGCGGCACCCTGGATGAGAATCACCGCTGGTGCCCCCTGTCCCAAGCAAAGTGAAACTGGTTGGCAAGTTGGCACCATCTATAAGATTGTCCGGTCCTGACCAGAAGAATTTCTAGTGACAACTGCTTAGAGAAAAGAATCTGTTTGAAAAACCGTTCAGATCATTGTCCTTATCACATTCTTATCCATGCCTCAGTCCTCCCATTCTGTTTAAACGAGTTGCTGAAAACAAGCATAGTGGTGGATAAAGTACCCAGGGAAGCCAGTTACTGTGTCTACGAGTCCACAGCCAGATCAGACAATCGAGATAACTAGGTATCTGCATATCACTCATCCACCTTCCAACTGCTTATTCAGTACAGGGTCACATGCCAGGAACCACAAGGCACCAGACACTGGAACACACTGGGCAGGGGGCCAGGCAATCAAGAGCCAATAATTCCTCACAGAGCCAAGAGATACTGGTATGGCAGATAACCAGACGCAAGACCTAAGGCAGCTTTTAAAGATCAGGCCTTCCACCACCCCCTCAAACTGCGTGATCACACACATTCTGAGCTGCGCCCGACACGCGTCTCCGCTCCTTGAGGAGGGAAAGGGCACTTTGGTAAATGTTACTTGTTTCATCTCTTCCCCCGCCATGTCCCACGCAGGAGCACATCTATCGTTATTCGGGGTGCTCCAGGAATGCTCCCCAGCCATTCATTATGCCCTGTTCATGTCAAAGGGCCGGGCGGGCCCCATTGTTCGCCTGTGGGGGATGGAGACAGCTAAAAGGCCGTGTGAGGGATTAGTGGCAACCTGATCTGGGAAAGCGGCGCACGGGGCAGGGATGGGTGTGGCCCCCAGCACTAAAGTACCACCTGATCCCATTCTGACTACCGCCCCAGCAGGCCATGGCTTGCTGCGCCATTTGCATTTGGCAAAACACGTCCTTGGCACTATGCTCGGGGATGACAGTCTAGTCCACCTCAAAGGGGGGGGGGGGGGGGGTGACAAACGCACCCACCCAACCTGTGCCTTAATTCCCATTAAGCTCTTTGTCTTCACAGCGACCTGCAAAGGGGGATGGTTTGGCACCAGGCAACATGAGATAACCTCATAGATCATAAGACGGCCAAGGCCCGAGGGCCACATTAACCTGGGGTTTCCGCAACATCACCTGGGTGCCGCCCCCGGAAAACCCAATCTCTCAGCTCAGATGTGCTCATCTGAATGAGTCTAAGCAACTGCCAGAGAGAAAGTCCTCACTAACTTTATATGCATGACATATTGAAAGGGCAACACTATCATGATGTACAGCTATCTAGAAATGGACATATGTGTGGTGGGGGTCGGGGGTTTAGCTAAGCCACAAGAATACAAAGAACACGTTGTCTAACTAATCATAGTCTAAATAAAAAGTAACTCAAAATTTCACTAGTTTCTCACCCTACCACTTAAAGCATAACTCCTTCTCTCCAGAAGCCCACGGTGGCAGCATCCAATATTTTACCAGCTCAAATTCCTGCAAGTGATTACTAACTTCACCTAATTCAACCATAAGTATAAATACATAAAAAATCATAAGCTTTATAAATAATTTCAATACAGTAAGAGTATGTGTGTAGTTATGATCCCCAGTCTAGGGTTGGGGTGCAACTGAAGGAAAGGGTCATAGAGATGCACCAACTGGTGCCAATCGAGACCTATTTGACGGATCGGGTATCGGCCATGCGTGACCGATCCACGTCCTATACGACTTATTTAGTTTTCGGCAATCTCTAAAAAGATAGATTTAGGAGCTATTTTCACAATCAATCGCACGACAGCTCGTTCCCATTTTACATGTGTTTTTTTGTGGCATTCAAATTGAACACTAACGCTGCCCCTCAGTCTTTTTGCTACTCAGTGGGTGTGAGTGCAGTGACTTCCGCCTGCTGTGACGTCATGCACATACCCTTCGCAGTAGCGTAGGAGCGCAACATAAGACGTAACGATCTGGGAGTATTTTACGCTTTTAACAGAAACCAGTAGCACAGCGATTTGCAATCTTTGTAAAATAAAGTTTTGAGAGGTGAGAATAGCATTTAATGGACAATCCCACTTGAAGGGCACACAGCTGTGCGAGAAAAAAAGCAGCGGATGATTTGGGAGTCGCTAACTTGGACTGTTTTGTGAACTCACTGCAGCTTGTGATACAAGAGGGGCTGCCATTGCAATAAAGTGTAACTGAGCTGGCGTCAAAGGGAGAAAAATTGTGTTAAAATTTTAAGCATTCGCCACTTCTGTATCCTTGCTTTGAAGATATTGAACTGCAAATCACTCAAAAAAGCTTAAACAAGACGTACAAATGAGGTGGAACAGTACGTTATGTATGTTTGTAGTAGCCTAATTAAATATTTTTTGTCATACATTTTTTCCATCTGTATTTACTAGCTTAAAAAAAATTATAAATAAATTATAACGAGCTCTTGTATCGGAATCTGTATTGGTATCGGCAGTTGTGTATCGGAATCGGATCGGAACTGAAAAAATGTGGGTCAGCCCATCCCCAGTCATAACAGTGCATAAGATTGTTTAATCTATCCTACAGCAAAAAAGACCATATTCCAAGGGTCCCCTATTATAAAACACAGTAATTCCATATAAAATGCAAATATTAAAAATCCATAAAAGAATTAAATACAAACCTGAATAATGTCACCATGTCAAGAGAATTATATTTACACATTAAAACCAGCAGCAGATTAACACAACCCGACTTGTCATATGCCCTTTGCCAGAACCCAGTTCTGCACTACGATTCCCCCACTGCACCCGGAAATGTGGAATGCCAGAGCCGAGGCCCTGTGCTCTCTGGGAGCTGCACCGCCCTACATGACCTCTGGCTCCTATCAAAGGGAATCGTCCTGTAGGGGGAGAGTCTCATTGAGCCCTTATCTTGGAATCCAGCCTTCTGATTTTCAGACAAGACCTTCTTTTGACTGCACTGCTGTTACCCAAGCGGGGCACAGTCTTGTGAGTGTCTATAAATACCCAGCTGGTGGTAATACAGCACTTATTCCAAACCTATCAATGACAACATCAGCAGTAAGTATGGCAAATCTCACATATGGCGGTTCATACATGGCTGTCTTTAAATAGCTACACCTTGTTTGCTTCTAATATTAACAATATTACATTTTGCTCTTGATTGGACTGCAGATGTGTGACAAAAAGCCGGCAGTTGATTTTTAGTTATGGCTATTAACTTACACATAACGCTTGTGATGGACAGCAGGCAGAGCAGAAATCAAAATCATGTAAATGAATGAATACTTGTATCTGCACTCATTCAAAGGAATTATTCTAGTTTAAGGAAGTCGCAGCAGCTGATCTGCTAGCACTCAACAGTTACCACAGCCAAATCAAAATGGGGGATCCAGACTTTGGTAGAACTGTACCATAGTTCAATAACTACCAGACAACACAGCATGGCTGACATTCCCAGTCATTAGGATATGAGAATGGACAGCTTGCCAGTTCCTCCGATGCTCCGAAGAATGTATAGGCAGACACCCGAGACTAGCTTGCAAGCACCCCCACATACCTTGAATGTACTTGCATTTTAAAACACTATCAACAAAGTATGCATGATAACACATAAACAAGGGATATTCAAGCAATACTGGCACAAGACAAGCATCCCACGCTGTGACCTGTACTGTTTCCCAGCCTAATTAATGCTTCATAATTGCCAAACAATTTGGAAATGCAAAGCTCTTATAATGCCTAAGTCTGACTGTAAAATTCGTATGTAGGTTCTCTATTATTTAGCACATGCATTTTAAAGTAGGCTTACTGGATCCAGCCCAGATAGAAAGGTCTGAATAGGACTCTTGGCAATATACACTGTTGAAGGTCATCATGAGCTAACCGTCCTTTGGAATACGCTTATCCATCCCAGGAAAGGTGTGCCTGAGCAGAAGAAATCCAAAAGGAGCCCAAGCCATTCAATTGCTCATTCAGAGCAGTATCACAGGGGGAGGGTGAAGGGTGGAGGCAGTAAAAATCCAGGGATGAGGAGAAAGGAGCACCACCCTCTTAGTAAGACCAGGTCATTACTGAGCTAAAACCAGCTTTGGGTCAAAATACAGAAACGTGTGAGCAATCAGAGAGCATCCCGCGCCATTTAACCTAGTAATTCTTTTCAGAATTCAGTGCAAAATTCCTACACTAAACGGCAAGGTCATTCTGATCAAATTTATATCAAATTATATACAGTGTACAGAGCAGCCACTTACGCATATAACAGGTCACAAGCACACGCACACAGACACACATGCTAATGCATATACAGATGAACTGAGCAGTACGGTGAAAGCCACAGTGCTTCCTGGAACTGATATGATGACAATGATGTATGGCGAGCTTATACCTGCCTATGCTCCAGCCATGCTTAACCATATAGGCCCCAGACTGAAAGCACAGGCCTGAGACAGGTGGACACCTTACATATTACCAGTAAACAAGGAGCTCCTACATAAACACACAGTCATACACTACAGGACATTCAGAGTTACCTGTTTAAATGAGCTGGATGATATTAGGAGTAAAACAGCATCACAAACCTGCTGAAATCCATAGAAATGCGACAGAATGAAAACCGCAGTGTTCTCTTTTTATATAAGAAGTTTCTAGTTTAAACAAGGAAATATGGACCCAGCATGGGATGAGTAATTTAAAAAACCCCACAAAATTTACCAATTATATAACCAGATCAGACTTACCCAGTGCATCTTTATTTATAAGCTTTCTAGTTTTCTGTGTGAAATATGCTGCCATTATAGACTGTAATAAAACTAGGAATAAAATAAAAAAAAGATTGATTCCAAATAAAAATCTGTCAGTATTTGCAATTCAGAGGATCAATGATTATTCCATTTCTTTTTTCTAAGCAATAAAATCTGGTTTTGATATTTCTAACATCTCCAGTTGAATCAACTAACTGATGCTTTCATCATGTCCAAAAATTATGCTGGAGATACAAAACGTTTATCACAAAGGAATATTTCATTACTACACAACACTGATGTTCTTTCTGATAAACTTTGTGTTATTCATATGGAGAAATAAAATACAAGGAGTGGGGATTGAAAAAAAATATATGTAACTTAGTAATTATTTATTTTTCCTGTAAATAGTATGGAAACAAATTCTGTGGAATCTTATGATTTTAAGCACAAGTAAATCAGGATAAATTGATAGGTGGCAATTCAGCTGCATTGATCTGTAACATCAAAATTAGTTTTAAATCGACTTTTGGTGGCAACATCCTCCTAAAGGATACTCCTACTTCTGGGATGCACGCTCTCACGCCAACATGCTGTAGGAAGACGTGCAAAGTAGCAGCACCGGCATGCTAATTTCCAAAACGTTTAATGCTGTGTTAGATTCATTGACATTTGTAAAGGACTACCTGATAATCTTTGTGTTAAGATGCTTTTCTGAAACTTGTTCTTATGTAGCACAGAATGCTTTCTCTCATGCCATGATAATCTTTGGTATTTATCAATGATATTTAAACTTTACCAATATTCTAAGTTAGCGGCACCAGACCTAGAGACTACTCAGTTTCAGTGATATTAAAAAAAATATATTGGTATCGGTCGAAATTTGTATTTTACATCCCATGGTCATGTTTGTGAGGTTTTTTTTCCCCCTTTAGGTGATCAAAATAATCAATTAATCAAAACCCTGCAAAAATTAAAGATCTGATGCATCAAATCAAATCACCTTGGGGCCAATGATTCACACCCGTTATTTTAAAATACGCTATTAAGATATACAGATGCTCCTCTACTTACGAATGAGATACAAACACCCGTTCGGAACGTAACTTGAATAGTTCGTACGTCATTATTCAACATCACTTTAAGGGTATATGCAAGTACAAAGAACTAGGATGCTGGGAGTACGCATGCCATGCTGCTGAGTGGCGGGAGTAGCGGCTAGAAGTCGTACTAGGCGGAACTGGCGCGCAGAAAAATTAAATTGTGTTGTGGACAGGAAACAGGAGCCCAATGAACACAATTTGGACTTGCAGTCCTCTTTGTTCATATGTCTGAAAGTTCGTAAGTTGAAAGTTTGTAAGTAGAGGTGCATCTGTATTTAATTCTAGAGAAACTGTTCCGTGAAAGTTAAAAGGGCTAATCGTGCTAAAACTTCAGGACACGATGGCAGAGCAGGTTTTGGTCGAGACCTCTTAATATTCTTGGGTTCAGGGAGAACTCCAAGCTCCTAAGGAGCCTGAGGTCTGAGAAGCCGCATCACCCTAAACACTGGATAAGGCAACTTTCTATTGCAAGATTAAGCACTTAACATCTATATACAGCGCTACCTGGTGCACCACCGCGCCGTCCTCAGTACCATGTGTGATGTCAACATTGCATGTTATACACATGCAATGATCGCATTGCAAGGGCTGTGGCAGTCAGCTGGGCTAATTCAATACATTTTTAAGACAAGAAATGCACAAACATTTTACTCTGACAGGAACCCAACTTAGCAAGCTTTGCAATTTCAATGTTGGTATCAAGATTTCCAAGATTATTGGTAGAAAAAATAAAATCAGTCTAAAGTTTTACTGCAGCTGCATTAGCCTGAGCTCTGAATGCTTCCCAAGCCAATTGTAATCATTTTCGTTATTGCTGTTGGACTCTCACAGACAGTGAGGCTAGTTTGTAAAAATATGAGTGAAGAGAAAAGCAAACAACAACAACTGGTTACAAAAAAGACATTTGTCTTTTGCTGTATGGAAATATTTTGGACTCCATAGAGACGATATTGAACAAAAGCAAGTGATTTGTCGGCAGTACTTTGTCTTGGGGCAAGACCACCAACTTGACAGACTGCATTTGTAGATAAGTTCCATTTGGCAACAAATTATATATAGAATGGTTAATTAATAAATATTAGATGCTTATTGTGAACCATATTATGTAAGACTATGTGGCTAAGTGATGGGACAATTATCTTGAGATACAGGAATGGTAGAAAATAAATTAATCTAAATTATCTAAGTCAAAACGAAGACAAAGACTAGGCTACTCCAAGAGGCTAAAGGGAAAATGGTTTATACCTATCTATGGCTAACCTCTTATACTTTGGCTAATCTATGGATGTCTCCTTTTAAGATGGTATTGCACCGCAGTCATGCTGTTGTGATATTCCTGCTTTGCTGTATTGACAATTTGCTTTTTCATTTAGCTTTAATGTATAGTGCTTTCGCCATGTATTTTTAGACCCTCATCCGCTATTTTCCAGCTTCCTTCCTCCATATTGGAGAGTGATCGAGAATGCAAAGTTTAAAATCAATGCTTTTTTAAACTCGAGTTTAATCAAGTAATCGCGACAGCTCTACAGAAAAACAGAGCACACAAGGTAAGGGAGCACGTGCGGCGGCTGTGCTCAGCTCTGGGGGTGTCCTCCGGAGGGAAGCTCATGCCGGAAGCCTGAACACTTAGAGGGACATTAGCGCTGAGCCGGGCCAGAGCGGCATACTCAGCAGCTCAACTCCATACTCTGTTCAAGTCCAGGCATGAGAAGCCCTGAGCTTCTTCTGTCAGGAGATTCCTCCCAGACTCCATTCCCCTTCAAATGGGAGATCACAGAAGGGCAAATTAATAAGATTAAAAATCTTATTAATTTAATTAATTAAATTTTAAAATTTTTTTGATGTTTGATAAAAAAAAGTTTGATGTTACTGCTCAAGAGTGCTGGGGGGGGGGGGGGCAGGAGGAGGAGTGTTCTGTTCCAATATAACAGCCAACGCCCCCTAATGCCACCACTCCAGCTGCCCTGCTGGTCTGCAGTACAGAAGTGAAAAGGCTAATCCTGACCTGAGTGCAGATGAATTCACATGGGCATAGACATCAGCTACGGCTGAGTTCAGAACATAAAACACATTGATCCCCAGTACAGACCAGGCATGAGCTTCAGCAGCAGAGTGTATGAGATCTGATATCGAAGGCAATTGATAACAAAGCAAATTTAAAACAAAGCAGCAGCTTTCACAGTGTACAGGGAGCGACCGGTGGCGTGGACACACAAAGCTCACCCCCTCACGTACCCTAGCCCTGACTGTAACGCACCGCAAAGCGCTCACCAGCAGCAATATGTCTGTGTTTGTGCAATCCCTCTACTTCTAGTAAGACTTCCACAGCACACTTCTATGCTGGATATGCAAAAGGCAGAGAGCCCCTAACAGAAGAGACTCCATACTGGGGGGGCGGGGGAGACAGGACAGAAGAGGCAAAGTCCAGCAGCTCAGTCATGTGAAACCCGAGGCAGAGGCTGGTGAAGTATCTGATGCCCTATGGCTACTCGACTGAGGCTCGCACACGGGGGAGGGGAGGGAGAGCAAAGTATGTGTCCCTGCCCATTGACAGGACGGGGCTGCCTGACTCCCCTACCCTAGAGGGACGGCTCGCCCCGGTCCACCTGGGCCCTCTCAAGATTTTTAAAAACTCCTCACCTGAACCGCTAATTCCCTGGAGAAAAAAATAAAAACCACTTGTCAGCCAATCAATAACCTATAAAAGTATGCTGTTTCCAAAGCTCAAAGGGCCCTGTCGCCCGGCGAGCCCCCCTGGAAGCAGGGAATAAATTACGGTGAGTGAGCGGGTGCAATGACCCCAGACTTCAAGGGAGATTAGGAAATCCATCACTTACACGATGGGGAAAGGCGAGAGCTCTTCAATTAGCTCGCAAATTTCCAGCGTGCCGGGTCATCCCTGCTTGCCGGGCTGCGGAGCGGGTTTGGGACACAAACAGAGGCCCGATGCACAAAGCCAGTGGGTGGCATGAGGCGCGGCAGAAAAAAACCCCCCGGCTGGGGCGCGCCAGCCGGCTCCGCCACACGCCCAGCAGCTCTGTCACGTAGCCCTCCTTAGGCACTGCACACACTCCGCATTCCAGCCACGATGCCGCGGCATCAGGCGGGGCGGACGGCCTCCCCACACGTCCTGGGGAGCGGCCACGAGCCAGGGCAGAAAGGAGGCTACAGGGCACACAGCGGGCGGGAGGGACATACACCAGCGAGTCAATCGCCGCACAATGGGGGAGCCCCCCCCCAAACTATCAGCCAGTACTTCCTGCAAGCCCACGCTTCTCTGTACATGACCCCCCTCCCCCCTAAACGATTCCATTCGTGCTTACAAAACTGCCCCCTGGAGAACACTGACCACATCCCCAAAAACCCATCTTCATTCCCATTTACCACAAAGACAGCAAACAGTGACAATTGAGAAAGGTCTTCATTGGCTCTTCAGAATATTCAGACATTTCCAGAGAACACGACACACAAAGCATACACTCAAATGATATCAGTGCCATTAAAGTTCAACGGAGACACAAAGATGAGGCATTCCTGGCACATTAAAAGAGCCATGCTACAAACACTCTCACGCGCTATTTAGACAACAGTCATCCAAACATAACTAATCATACGGGACATCAATCAATGTATGACTAAAACATTACACTGGGTAATTACTGCAGAAAGACAAACCCATGATAGTTTGATCCGTATACCCTAAAGGAGCACTAGTGACTCATCTTAATATTTTAAATGTAAGTTACAGGAATGTTGTTTCTGTAACTGTATGGTTGTCACCATAAGCAATGGGTTTAATCATCAATGTCAAGGAGTCTCTGCCAGGGCAAATTAATACCAGCATTTTTTTTATTTTTTTTTTTAATCTATAGCCACAGAAGTGTATCGCACTGGCCAGGGCAGAGTATTAAATGTGAATTAAGCCAGCAAAATATCTGGACCATTTATTAGTGAACAACAACTGCACTCTACTTCAAAACCTAGAAAAATAATAATCAAATGTGACCAACAGTAAGCCCTCTGCCATCGACACAACCCTCCACAGAATCTTACAGACATGGCAGCTGACCGGTAGAAATTATACTTGCTAATAGATTAGAAGCATCAAAATAAATAAATAAAAAAGAACCATATTGGTCATGAACATTGCTGCAATACTATAAATCACAATTATTACAGGGCATTGAATCCAAATCGGCAATCACTACAAATTTCATGTCATCACGAGTCCAAGACGCACTCAAGCACAGCAACCGAACTGCCACCTACATGCATTTTCATCCCAAAGAAAATGTAAATAAATCTTTTCACCAAGCACGTTGGTACCTTCAGGTAGGATTCTTACACAAGCCGCTTCAGGAACATTGTCCAATCTGACAGAGATAACACGTACACACTATGCACTACACCAACTAACTGGGCTCCCTAAGAAACTAAATAATGTACAAGGTTGTCTTAGTGTAACCCAATATAATGCTGACAAAAAACTCACACTTAAGGCCCAATAATCAACTGGGGGTGGTGGTTTGGGGTTATATTGGCTTGTAGAAGACAGCTGGGCTGCAGCAGGTCAATGGGTTGTGGATTGTATGCGTACACCTGCACTCGGAGCCAGATTCAGGAGAGTCACTGAGGTACCCGAAGTTCAGCAGTAAAAACAAGGATTACCCCCATAGCATTTACCCCCCATACCCTGCTCAACCATTTCAGAGCTTCTGTGCAAGTTCTCCTTTCCACAAAACACACACCAACTGTAACACTTGCCTTTTAATTATTTTTAAATTACTTTTTAATTATTAAATCCAGACCATTGTGCCAGCTTTGCGAATACCACAAATTGGATTTTACTACTTAATTACCAGAATACCATGTATATGTACATTGAGTGAGTAAAAATCAAATTGAACGACAACATTTTAAGGCCCGCAGGTGATTGATTCCTATCTCAGAATTTGCATGGTCAAAGACATGCATTTTGAAAATTGTTTCCTGCTCAGCTCTTTAAAAACAAAATCAGGCAAGCTTTAATTTAGTTTATTTAAATCCTGATTATTATTCAATTTGAGAATGTACCTAATCAAGTGACTAGTGCCAAATAATGGCATATACACGGGAGAAGCAACTAACATGAGGATAATGCTAAGCAATGCTGAAGCCTTCAAAGTATGCTGGGTATTCCTTTAAGACCAGTATTGTATTACCTGCTATTACCTACCAATATGAACAAAAGTTAAAATTGTATTATGATTCTAGTCTAAGTCTAAACTTACACACATTTTAAATCTAAGAATCATTTCTCGCAACTCCTATTTTTCTTTTCCACAGCATTGTTTGGCAATCTTTTTTTTGAGTCAGCATAATTGAGCAATGGTCACTTGTAATCAGCAACACCTCAGGTCATTTTACAGAGCAAGTACTTCCCCAAAAACACGACTCTTCAATCCGGTTTTCATGTAAAATAAATCGTTAGAGATACAATTCTCCTCCATAGTGACCCCCCCCCCCCCCAAAAAAAAACCCGGTCAATCATTCGGATCGCCTTCAATTCTCACCAAGTAGATAGTTAACGCGTGTAATCTTAGTTAAAACATTAAGTGACCTTCTGTACGGAAAGTGACAAAAAGCCCTTATAACTGTCCCACAGGAACGAAGACATAGAAAACAAACAAATGCAAGTTATTCCGTCAGATTAAATACCAAAGATATACCCAGGGCCTTTTAAAAATACAGAATATACTAGTTTAGCCAGCAAGAAACGGCGGAGGGCTTGTGAAATTTAAACGAAAGGTCGCAATACAAATGACTACCCACACATAACACCGAAATAGTTACTGTAGCATTCCAATTAAACCTGGAGACCTCACACAAATTCAAAATATAAAGACCATTAATCGGAATACGATAAATACAAAGAAACATCCCATTCAAAAACAACTCATAAGGTGATAAAACATCAAAATATGCCTCCGTACTTTACCTGATTCCATAAAAAGCGTCCATAAGACGAATAACCAGCCTAATCAATTTATCTATTTTTAATTAACTGAATTCCTTTTCTGAAGCTATCGCCAGACAATTGCAAAAACAATTTACATGCTCTTTATTCGTCTCGATTATCTAAACCGTGGACTCGAACCGCACTGAACATAGCCATTTAGGCTACACAAAAATGAAAGCGTTTACTTCAAACCCCCAGTTATTTCGTTAAAAAAAAAGAGAAGGCTCGTTTTAATTTCTTCAGCTAGCGATTTTGTCAGTTCGCCTAAGCATTTGCCCAGTATTGTCCCCCCGCCCCCAGGAATAAACTAACCTGGGTATGTCCTGATACTGTCAAAAATATACATGTATAATAAAAGGAACAGATAAAACAGGCCGCGTATTAGCTAAAATTTACCATTGCACAAACCGCGTTGCATTTGCTTAATCCCCATACTGTTGACGTTTCCCCAATAGTTAGACAAAAACGATCTTGCCAAGCTGGTATTACTGGGTCTAAGGGTATAGGCACTATGCAGGCGAATCCCCGTTTTTGTTGGCACGCAATGGAAGCGCATTTTTAGAGGAAATCCCAGGTCCAAAGAAAAGCTGCATCGATTGGGAAATGCCGGCGACAGATCGCAGCAAGCTTCCTTAGGTTCAACAAACAGCCCGAATTGCATTTTGATACCTTTAACATCGGTAGGAGCGTCCTCGATTCACCACCCTTTCTCATCTCACAGCCTTTCGAGCGCCATCTTGCAAGCTTGTGACGTTGAGCTCTCACCCCTGACCCAAATTTGAATAGAAGCCAACCGAAAAGGAAGAAAGGGGAGAAAAACATCAGCCCAGTGTGTTTTTTCATCGCCGATCTTCTTTCCCCACTCGTTCCAGTTTTGCAAACGACCCAGTCTAAACACCATCACCATCATTATCGCTCAGCTGGAATAATTTAATTCACGTTGTCTTTTCGAGACAGAAATATAATCGGATGTACTGCCGCGCCACGTATTTATTTAATCTGCAATGAAATTTTATTTATGGTCTTCTATATATAATTCTACCATTTATATGTTCATCAGCATTTCTCTCGACATTCGTAAGTTGTAAACGACAGATATGTAATATCACAAAAGCATAGGCCCAGCGAAAAAAGAATGTATCAGAATTCATTACATGTATGTATTTGACCAGAATGAGTCAATGAATGAAATGTGAAATTTTGGTCAGTTAATATATATTATGTTTTTCCGCATGACATCTTGATATTTGGTAGTCCGTTTTAGCCATGCGTTTGTGGAAACCTAACCAGAATATTCGTTATAGACTACCTACTTAATTGAACTATATACACTTATGCTGATTGTATTTTGCAGTACATATATATGCCTTAGCGCAATAACACAGGCTGTACGTAATAAGGGTATGGTAAAGCTAACCACACGACCTCTGTACCAGATGTTATTAACGGAAGTGAATGGAGGATCCCACTAGCTCCCTTCCCCCAACAACGTCCTCAGACAACCTTAATTGTTTACACCCCTATAAAAATGCCA
Source organism: Mormyrops attenuatus (assembly GCA_026777985.1). Taxonomy (NCBI): domain Eukaryota; kingdom Metazoa; phylum Chordata; class Actinopteri; order Osteoglossiformes; family Mormyridae; genus Mormyrops; species Mormyrops attenuatus. The sequence goes on along the minus strand of JAODKC010000044.1, from coordinate 34,382,624 downwards.
ATCTCAGTGAGTGATCTTTACAATAATTTGGCGGTCTAAAGTATGTCGCTAATGTTAGGAGTGTAGTAATTCTCAACTGTGCCCAATATCAGCATGCTTATTTGCAATATACACAGACTCCCTCATGCTTACACTCTGTCTTATAATGGCAGAGAGTGTTAGACAATTAACCATAAATACATAAAACGCAAGTCATTCGTTTGAATTTTCAGGCTTCGTCCATAATAATAGACAGCTATAAATCAATTGGGGATTTACAATGTACTCGGCCTATATATACATATATACATATCAGCGGTGAATATACACAGGCATATATATATATGCATATATGCATATATGTATATATATATGCTCTCTCTCTCTCTCTCTCTCTCTCTCTATATATATATATATATATAGAGAGAGAGAGAGAGAGAGCGCTGTGTGTGTATATATTTCGCACATGAGCATCGTCCCAGTTCTCCATTTCATTAGGCCTACGTGTCAAACCAGTATTTACATTGTTTGGATAGTGTGTCCTATGTATAACCATAATTATAACCATTTGTTTAAATGTCAGTAATTTCATTTCTGTTTGTATCTCGGGAAGTCACAAGCTATTTCAGTTTTTATTCCCAGAAAAAAATACATGTCACCGACAAAACAGGAACATTGCGGCATTATAGACGTAGACTACTAAAGGGTTCCCCTGACACCCCGCGGTTACTATGTAAACTACACCCTGAAACTGGTCAGGAAATGTAATACGGCGCAAAATGTATAGTCTCTATACACAGAAGGGTGGCGCAATTCAATTGGTTTGCGATCTAAAATTTCCGCTTTGGCGACTCCCACCGTTAGAATCGGCATGCCCTAGCTTGCGATGCATTCATTCCAGATCGACCATATATCAATGCGTAAAAACAACAGTTATGCCTGTACGAGCTTAAATCGAAATAAATCAGCGTTTAAGAAAATAACTTTTATTGACATCGTATATCTCCTATTTTAAATTAAAATATTTTTGTCTTTTACATAAACGTGCGTTAAAAATACGGTTTAGTTATGCATATATTTTCATATTTTCACTTATCTTACGTACATAGGCCTGCTTTACGTAATATTTAGGCTACGTTTAACATCGTGTAGGCTGTGCGTCTCACTCGCAGTTGCCCGCTTTGCCGACCGCACACCTATACTGCACACATTCACGTAATTATTTCGTAGTCAGTAATTTCTCCTTTAACCCCATCATTAACATCAATTGGATGCATATACTCATCAATAACTGTTATGATGAAGCGATTTTGTACTGTTCATTGTATTTCATTTGATGCATTCGTTTCATGCCATTAAGCAGATTGTGTTTTCTCTCTGTTTAGGTTACCATGTGAACCATATAGGCTATAATAGACATTTATAAATAGTAAGATATAATAGGATTATCTGTAACACAATTACTATTCGAAATGGAACACCGTTGCACGAGTTTTTGTCTGTCGTCACAATTCTACCATAAATTTGCCTAATACAGTTCTAGAAATAATGCAGCATATCTGCATTTTCAGCCTCGCTACTGTGAACAATTGGTCTTGTCAACGAAAAGTACATTAAACAGGATAAATAACAGTGCAAAAATATTGCCATCGCAACTGTCTGATTTTATGCTCTAAATAATGAACTGGGGTAATTGATAAGCAGTTTAGTCCACCGCTGTACTTTGCGTAGAAGAAAATTCTCGTGCGCCGTCGGCGAATTTTCGCTTCCATTTTTGAATATTTTTCAAAAACTATTTGAACAATTTTGTAATTCCACGAACAGAAAATTACGGTAGTCGGTGTTTTATTTGATACGCCATGAAAACAGTATACAGAACACAGGAAAACATTCTTTAAAACAAAAACTGTAACAGAAACAAAAACATCTTCGCAACGACTGAGATGCTTAACCTTTCTTCTGCTTTTTTCTTTATATATTTAAAAACATCTTTCATTTGCTAGCTCTCTGTGTAGTTGTACGTTCCTTAAATGTTCAGAATTAAAGAAATCAGAACATCTTAAATTAAGATATCTAATATGACATGGCATATCAGAACATTTACACATTTAGCCTGTTCAAGTAATAAAGCCTTTTATAGTGCAATGTAGTATAGTCACAAATATAGTCACATGTAGTATAGTCACAAATATAGTCACATGTAGTATAAAATTCACATATATATTCACATGTAGTATAGTCACATACCTATAATTCAAACTATCAGATAAACTTTTTCACATGCGTTGTGGAATAAGGGTAAAACATGTTAGCTGTAACATGTTCACAGACATGTTAGCTGTAGTTTCAGACACCATATTTCTCACGTCTATGTAGACTATAATCCCTGCAAAGCATATTCCTGTCATTTCATAGCGTGACCATTAATGTTTTGTTGCAGCACGTCCCATATTTCCTAACTGGCTATTGCGGTCGGGGCCGCGGGGTGGGAGCCAATCGCAGCCAAGACTGGGCACACAGTGGAGTCTCCCTGCAGAGGATACCAATCTGCCGCGGAGTACATTACACAATATGCACAATTTGGAGACAACAATTAACTGAGCTGCATGTCTTTGGACTCTGGGAGTAAATCCGGAATACCCGCTCACGCCACATTTTGGTATAGCATGCAAACTCCACACACACACACACACACACACACACACACACACACACACACACACACACACACACACGTAGGGTAAACATATCTTTATGGGGACCGCTCATTTATTTTTATGGGAAAAATGCTAACGCTAACTATGACAACCTTAACCCCCACCCTGCCCTAACCATAACCATAAGTAAC
>JAODKC010000044.1:34358451-34379697 GCA_026777985.1 Mormyrops attenuatus | reverse complement strand
CACGTTATGGGGACATTGTGTCCCCATAAGGATAGGTATACCCGCTCACACACACACACACACACACACACACACACGCACACGTTTGTATTCATATCTTTGTCCATTCACGTCTAGGGAAAAATCCTAATCCCAACAATGACAACCGTACCCATCCCTACCCTTAACCACTTAACCAAAAGTAGCCAAACAAAATACAAGACTTTTGACATTTCTGACATTTCTGACATTTTTGACATTGCATTCACAGATTTTTATAAAATTGAGTCTCCCCTTGTGGGGACCCACAACGTCAAAATAACAGGTTTTTAAAGTCATTATCCAGCCAGACAGACACACACAGGCGCCATTCACACACCCAGCCGTGGGAGTGTAAGCCAACAGCGCTATACCCAATACAAACAATATAGGTAACGACAGGTAAATTGCGTTGTTTGATATAGTTTTTTCATAGCTAGATATCAGGAAAAAAATAAAAAACATAAAAAATGTACAATGCGTCTTCTCCAATACGAACCAAAGACAGCTAGCTATTTGATAACCTCATCTCTCTTGAACAAGAAGAATAATATTATTTTCATAAGGTACGCAACAGTTTTACGGCGGAATAAAAAGATATTGATGTTAATATAGGGCATATTGTACAGTAGGATAAAGAAGTATTATGTGCTCAACAGCATTTGAAGTACTTTAAGTATTTCTTCGGGCGGCGAAAATTGAACCAAGTTTTAAATTGGTACTTAGAGGTACTTCATAAACTGTGCTCGTTGATATATTTTAGTGTTGGAACAGAAATATTTAAATGAATCAAATGATTATGCTTCTTATACTTTGTGCGGCAAGTTGGTCGAATGTCCAGCGGATCCACGGTTTTTATTCATCACTCACCCTAAAAACGGGACAGATAAAACGTATATTATATGCATTTATACTGTTCATACACATTAATTCCGTAGATACATACAGACTTTCATAGGGAATTTTGTACATTCTAAGGCATTTATAATGCAGAAACACCTGTCCGTGCTCAATAAAAAATGGTGGCGTTTATCTTATTGATTTCACAGAAATCAGACACGTGGCACAAAGATGATAAGCGATAAAGACTGGGGCATAAAGCATCACATTTTGGCGATTTAGTGTATTCGGTATTGACAGGAATTGTCCTCATAAAGGTAGATCATTATTTAATGGTGAGTAATATCAGTAACACAACATAATGTATTTCGTGAAATAACCGTATAAAAGGGTGATAGACAAACATGCTTCTTTCCAAACACTCTTACTTACCCTCTGTCATTGCATAGCGGTCTCCAGACTTTGGTAAACAGCGTTTTCCTCAAAGACTGACAACCTCTAATGTACAACAGCGGGGTGAGGACAGCGTTTATTCTCGGCAAAATGCGCAGAGGGTCCGTCCCCTCGTTTAGAAATGCGTAACAAGTGGATCCAGCAAAGTTACATATGATAATATGAAGGAAAATGGGTAACCATGCACACAGGAAAAACACGGTTACGATGATTATAAGATACACGGATGACCGTTTTTGTTCTCTTTCTATTGATGGGGGCTCCCTCTCCAACTGATACTTCGCAATGAAAAATAATCGTATGTTTAGGCCTATCATGATTATTACAGTGAAGATGTTACCCACAAACGTGCCGATCCCAGTTACTCTCTTGGCGACTCCCACCGTTACCAGGTTGTTCACCGCCACGATTACAAAGGCGTAAACCCAATAAGCCAAAATGACCAGAAGTGTACGATTGCGTGTCATTCTCCGAGAATACTTAAAAGGGGAGGCAACGGCATGATACCTGTCAGCCTGTGCAGCTAAAATGGCCATATAAGAAAGGCCTAAAAATGTTGGAGCAATATAAAAGGTTCGCGTTGGTGAGTCGTAGCTGTCCCTGACGTTCAGGACCCCAACATAATAATAGGAAACCCCAGTACAGATATCGCTGACACAGGTACTCGACATATACATGAAGCGATTTTCGCTGCGAAGTGATTTATTCAGCATAACTGAAATTAGTACCGAAAAATTAAGAAGTATTATCACTGACGCTAGAATAATGCTGAAAAGGAACAGCAGCACATTTCCGAAGCTATCTAGAGGTAGTACCGTTGAAATTTCCTTTTGTGATAGAGTGGAAGAACCGTTCATGCCATCCAAAATCGACATTAACCTAAAGTTTGAGATGTGGCCGATCTGAAGATTAGAGCCACATTTTAAATAAATAGTATGGGACAGAAGTCCCTGAAGATGCCGGTCGGGGAGGAGTTTATTACTCAGAAGTCATCAAATATAATTAATGTCTACGAATGAACAGGCACGCAGTCATGTGGTCTCACACCAACAGTGTCTCGGGTTCGATTCTTGTTTTTTTTTTGTGCCCGGGGCACGTTTGCACAGGTTTGCTGTCTGTACTCCATTTTGATAGGTAGGCCTAATTTGTAGGTTTAGTGAATTGGTGTCCATAAAATTCCCCCAGGTATATAAACTGCAATGGTCCACACTGTGTTACACAAAAAAATCTCCAACCAGAAATTGATGGATGGTTATAGCAGATGGATGGGTGGCAATTTGTGCAATAAGTGTTGTGGTAACTTCCTGAGACTTGCTGTAAAACTAAATAAAACGAGCCACGTTTTTACGCCCGCATGTGTGCATTTTTTGTCATATCTTCCACTTGGTACAACATAGACTAGTCTCATAACAATGCATTAAACTCTTCACATTAGACATGTTATGATAGGGCCATAAAACAATGTATGACTGATCTGTTCATATGATTCATAAGAATAAAAAAAGTCTTTGGAGCATCAGAGAAAATAAGTCCATTTTGTTTCATGATGCTAGGGATGGAAGAAGTTAAATCTGAGAACTGATACAGAATTTTGCAGTGGTACACAAAACATATTGCAATCAGCAAGCAGTCAATCTTAGTGTCATGAAGTAAGCATTGAGAAGCATTACAATGACATAATTATGCATTTAAAAAGAAACTCAATGCTACATGCACTTCCAGTATGTATAATACTAATGTAATAACACATAAATTATTAGAAATGCAAACACTATAGCTGTAATATCAAGCTTTAAATATCTTATAGAAAACAAGCACTAATTCACATTTGTGTTACAAACTCGGGGCATAGTGCAGGCATAAAGAAGGTGAGGGTCCACTGGCAGCTCTGTGACAAAAAGGGGTTTATTAAAGAAACAGAGCACACAGGGATAAACTACAAAATAAAGGGACAGTGAGCAGTCAAAAACAAACTGGGATAAATAGGAATAAACTAAAGACACCACAAGTAACACAACAAAGGAACTGGACTAAATAGGGAGCAGGACTAGAAAACGAAGCAGAGATTTACAGCACACAGGAATATTAACACATTGACTGACTAAAGAACTGAGCAGGGGCAGGCACACAATATAAAAGGCAACTGGGCTAACAAGAGGGGCAAGGTGTGGAAGATCAGACAATCAACCAATAACAACGGTGCGGGGAAAACCGGCAACAGGTGCAATAACTTACACTAATGAACACAAGTCTAGGGAAACTCCAACAAACAATGCAAGTAAGAAACACTAATCACACACTAGGAATTCAACACTCAGAATATACAGGAACCCATGGAACATAATAAAACAAGGCATAAGCGTCACGAGGAGAACAGAACTAATAAACACTAGGAAGAACAGAAAAACCAATCATTAAAAAAACATAGGTGAGGCTGGTTTCTAGACAGCCTTGAACCCATGACTGAAGGATTCCAGTTTCTATTCCACAGGCTTAACCCATCGAGCCATGCGGCAGTCCCAGGAACAGAAATAACAAACTAGGGCTAAAGACAATGAGCTGATAAAGACGATGGTCAGTAATGACTGCGGGGCACACGAGGAAAAGACACAAAGGATAGAGTCAGATGGGCGCTGACCCTGACCATTTGATTGGAGCCTTACTTATTCCAGGAAACTGGATAATATTAATAGGGATACTTTAAGAAACTCAATACAAATAATGTAACTCAATAAAAAGAAATAAATTGTTGCTCATTTACAGTCTGCATTTGGAACGAACAGTGCTGTGAGCGCCATCTAGCGAACTTTTCTTAAAACGTAACAGGTTACCTGCTGTTCCAGCTTTCAGGATTAAGAACAAAAGCGATGTCACTTCGGGGTTACTGCACTCAGTTGTTACCAACTACAGTTTGCTTCATTTTTTGTGTAAAGTTTCGAGTTGTTATTTTTTTTATTTATTATTAATTTACAAAAGGTTAAAACGTAAAAAGTAAAAAACTTAGACCATATGCTAAGCTATTCCCTCAATTTGATGTAACACCAGTTAAATATTACATCAGCATATTGCTGCTCCCATGACAAAATAAAATTTGCCTAGTTTCTTGTTAACATTAGATAAGAATTTTGAGATAAGTTAAGTAAAAAATGTGAAGTCTCATTACAACAAGATGCTATTATCTGTTATGTTCTGCCTGCCTGACCCTCCTGTCTCCTCCCTCACGTGGCCTTGATGAGCCATGCCTGTTGCCCCTTGTTAGTCTTTGTATATAAGTCCTTGTATGTTTTGTTATCCCCAGTCAGGTTGTTAACGTCGCGCATCCCGCCTGTTTGTGTCCTTCCCTGTACCAGTCCTCCCCCTTCCCCAGCTGTTCTCCATGGCACATCAGCAAGCCTCAGCCCCACCCTTCTCAGCTCAGCCTGTAGCCCACTGCAGCCCTGTCTGTCATTTTCAGCCACAGGAGAAGGAAGCAGAGGAAGCTAGCTCAACCGGACAGAAAGGCACTGAGGGGTCTGCTGGGCAGGAGCGTGATGGCACAGTGTTTCCTCTGCTCCTGATCACAGCAGAAGTCCAGAAGACTTCCTGGACTCCCCTCGGTTTTGTTTATCACACCTCAGTATGGTACTTTTGGTACATTAAGTACATTAACTTCCAGTTGAGTACCAGTACCAAAAGTTCCAGTACCAAAAGTGTGAAAACAGCTAGGGTAATTCTTTGATACTCCATTACCGACTTTCTACCAACACTTTCTTTGTCAGTTGGTTATGCAAAGTCTGCCTCTGACACACAATAGACATGCTGCTTTGAAAACAGTTACGAACTCAGAAAACAGTGATAAATGAAGTTAAAAAAAAATGCAATCTGGTCGGAAGAACAGATACAAAACAAAGATCAGGATGGCGTGACAAGAAAAAAAAATAGTATTTTGTTTAATATACTAGGATCCTAGCACTGTGATTTTGTTGTAAATATGGCAATGTGATTTTGTTGAAATAATTAGGGGTATTTATAAAGCAAAAAAGGAGTTCATAAATTTCTCACAACCCTGTCTGAATCATTTAAACGGCAAGGATGAAAATAATTATGAATATCTCGGAGAACGCATGCAGGACTCATGCAAAAGCAGTGGAGGTAAACTTTAAACTGATTTTTAAATATATATTAGATAATCTATAAAAGGAATAATTATTAAAATTGCAAAGCTTGTAAAGTTTTTTTCCTACGACAGAATAACAGAGCAAAAATATTTTTGCTGAATTTTAACCCCATACACTATAACATCCGTACAGAATTGAAAGTAAGAATAGCTGGCGCACTAGGTGCAGTGGATGGAATGCTTTGTCCTATTCTTACTCCCACCTTCTTAAATCCCATCTGCACCTGGTGAGCAGGATTCTCAGCACTAGGCCTAAATCAAGGGCGTAACTTTGGGTTGAACATTGGGGAGATTGAAGTTTCCATCCATTTAGGGGGATCCAGGGGTTGTATTGGGCAGTTTGATTATTGGAGGGGATACAACCCCCTTCCCCAAATGTCTATGATATATGCAACCATCAAAGACTTTTTACTGACATTGCAGACAAGTGGCCTGGGAGTACACATGATGCTTATATCTTGTCCAGTTTTGGAGTGTGTCAGATGACAAAGGATGGTGCGTTTGCTGATGGCTGGTTACTGGAAGACACAAGTATCCTCTTTGTGAATACGTGCGGACTCCAGTGTAGAATCCCCAAACTGTGGCTAAAGAGAGGTATAACACACCAAAGGTCACACACACTGTTGTATAGCACAAGTTTGGGCATGTGGAAGATGTGATTCTGGTGCCTGCTTAAGTCCTCGGGAGGTGTAATATTTTCCCTGGAATACTGCTGTGTTGATATAGTTATGTGTGCTATGTTGCACAGCACTGCAGTAATTATTAAAATTTATTTTTGGCTACCCCCGCAATAAGTTGTTTTAACTCTTCTTTTGAGAAGTGTTTCCTTTTCCTATTGCTGTTTGTCATTGATCTTTTTTACAATGAAGCAACATCACCCTTTGGGCCCATTCATGTATTCTCCACAAATAAGTTATTTGGTCTTTGAGTGCTTTTGCGTGTTTTTACTGATTTTTAAAATTAGTTTATTTTTTTACATTTGCATTTGTCTGATGTGACAATAATATCACTAAAGTGACCATAATGCAAGTAATGTGCTTCATCTGGGACTCTCTGAGCAACTGCTTGTTCAAGACAAAGTCAAAGCAAAGGTACCCAAGAATTCTCAGAAGACACACAGGGTCCAGTCTTCGTCTCAGGTCACTGCAGCCATACAGCAAGAGAGGGAGCACCAGGACTCTTAAGACCTGGACCTTTGTCCTCTTACAAAGATGCTGGGAGCACCACACACCCCATTCCAGCAACCTCATGACCCCCCATGCTCTCGTCGTTGTCACCAGAGTGAGTCACCAGAGACTTTGTCGCTGCCAAAGTAAACCTCTCAATGAGGTCAACGTTCTCTCTGCAGGCAGACACACACTGCTGATGGTTGTGCCCAAGGGTCATTAAAGGGCTGGATTTTGGTTTTGATCGAGGAAACTCACAAGCCCAGACACTCAGACTTCTCACTTAGTCTCTTGAGACCCCTGATCAGAGCATCCATTGACTCTGTGAAGACTGCAGCAGTCATTAATTTAAGATTAATTAAACAAAATTAAACAGCCATACTACCAACCTGGAAAAGTTCACTCCAGATACCACAGATCCCTGTGGCGTTCCCTACCGATAATAGGTGTACATACCTACATATTTCTGGCCCCTCTCTGGTCTCCATACCTCAGAGAGTGCCGCCACTGAAATGCAGACTTTACAAAGATCCGCCACTAGCAGGGGAAGATGGTCATCATGCTGAAGAGCTAAGACATTTCACACACGTATTCGGATGAGCTGCCTCAGATTAGGATCCAAGTGCTGCCATGCAGTTGGCGACACTTTGGCACCACACCAGTTCTGATACCCGACAAGCCTGACCCCAGTGGCTCCCGGATGATTTTGACTTGTCTAGGAATGAGGCTCCTGAGTGCTTTTCACCATCCCCTTCATGATGCTACAGCAGAGCTATTTCCACAGAAAGCAGAAAAGAGTCCTGTCTGCTGATTCAGGGCTGGGTAAAGACTTTTATGATGGCTAAGGTGCCAGTCTCGCTCCAACCCCAAAATTTTTCCCGGCAAGTTAGAGGGCTGCTTTCAGGGCTGGGTGCAGTTTAACATCATGCGTAATGTCAGAGACAGCAGGCTAAGGCTGTTCTTTTTTGGCCGCCAGGAGGCATACTGCAGCTGGGAGGCCTGACTGACTCAGGAGTGCTGTGAGCTGGACGAGCAGTGGGAGCAGATCCAGCAGGAGCAGAAGCTGCTGTATGAATCCGCAGAGCAGGAGTTTCATGAATTGGAGCAACTGAAAGGCAAGCTGGCCAGCTGGGAGCACGAGCACGACCGCTAGAAACAATAGGGTGAGGCTGCAGAGGTGGCTCTATTTAGCAGTGAGGAGACATGTTGTGCTTTAGAGCCCCAGCTGGCTAGGGAGCACCATGAGCTGGAGGAGCAGCGTGGCCAGCATCAGTGGGACCTGGAGTGGCTGTGTGAGGCAACCCGATCCAAGGAGCAGGAGGGGCATCATATTCCCACCAAGCCACATAAAACGAAGGGTCAGTACCTGGAGGGAACTATAATGCCAGCAGCCACCAGCAGCCTAGCATCCACCATCCTCCTGGTCTCTTCAGCCTCGCCAGTGATTGCAAATGGGCAGCTCTCTAAGTCACTGGAAAGGAGCACTGGCAGCTGCCACCAGACCTCTGGGACTTGTTTCAGAGCTGAGGTGGGGACTGGGGGTGGTGGTCACTGGGATGGTCGAGTAATGGGGGGGGTGGGCGCAGTGTAGCACTGGTGAAATGGCTCTGCATGCTCCATAAGCCATATAATAGTTACTTGCATTTGTTGTTGTAAATACCTGTGCTGTGTCTCGTTTATGTAAATGTATTTACCCAAATCTGTGCCAGTTAATCATGTTTTACCGTGTCCTCTGTAAATAATTACCGTGTGTGTGTCTTATATAGTCTGGCATCAGACCTTCCTGCATTTCCCAGTTATGTGTGACGGAGTTGTGGTTGATGTTTGTGTTTAATCCTTGTAAAGACTGCAATAAAGGAATTCATCTTCTTTGAAATCATCTAATTTCCTCTTGTTCTAGCCGTCACGATGCCTGGGTCTGCCGAGCGTCATCATATATTTCACCACTGAAATACGTAGAATCGATGTTCCTGTTATTGTCAGTCTGTGCTTTTCTCACACAGAAGCCGATGGACGACAAAACAAATAACTACATTAAGTTTGTTTGTTAAATATGGAATAATAAAGATGTTTGGGAAACACCCACAAATCACACTTGTTCTTTACCTACGTCATTTGTCATCTTGTTCATTATTCACAAAGATCAATTGTTATCTGGAAACACCCCTCATGAGAAGCTTGTTTACATAACTTGATCTGCAAATAGGTTGCCTGCAAGTTTTATGGTAGTAAATATATTTACTCCGATCTTTGTGATAAAGCAAAATATGACTCTCATTACAACTTGAAAATATTCTTCTATATCTACAAGTAGCCACACAAAGTTTTACCTGGAATTTAGGGGTTAGGCTGAGGAACAGCTTCTTCCTCACAGCTGTCAATGTGCTTAATAGTACCTTATAATGCAGTTGCCTTACAATAGTGCCTTACAGCATTGATTCTCCACCCTGCCCCCCTTCACACACAACTTGATACCTTGACTGAACACTGCTTTTGTTTGCACTCTCTGCACATTTGTTTGCACTAACTGCCAATTCTGCACAATATCACCAGTTTGAATCTTGTCATTTTTCTTGCCACAATCATTCTCTCTATACTTCCTGTCTGCACTACCTCATGCATATCTGCACAAAACCATAATTTACATTAATAATGTATAATTTGAGTCATTGTGTTTGTGTATATTTTATTTGCGCATGGTTACATGTTAACTGCATTTCATTGGCTCTGTTCCTGTACTTAGCATAATGAAGAGTCAAATCTAATATAGGCCTAATTCAATTATGGTAACACAAATCTATATACTTCAATAACAAATACATGCATATACCACTGAGCCTCCATGAAACATATTTCTTGTAATAAACAAATACATATCAAGTAATAACAATATACATAATTTCTAATAACAAGGTATTACATTATAACGAGAAACTGATCAAATTTTATTTTGTCAGGGTGGCAGCAATACGCTGCAATAAAGTATATGTTAAAAGTCAACATTATTTTCTTTTAATGTGTCGTATTCTAGGGGTGACTTGGTGGCAAAGTGGCTAACATAGTCATCTCTGTGACTAGGGTTCAACCACAGTCCAAATACATGCTATGTTGATTTTGAGGTACCAGACTGTCACTAGGTGTGAATGGTGCGAGATGGGTTGGCCTTGCACCTGTAGCTTACTAAACTATAAGGACTATAAGGACAAATCTTGCAGCATATCAGCTGAACATGCTATAAGTGAATACACTCCAAAGATACACAAAAGTTATCTGGAGTTAAACCTACAGCAAATGCTGACGCTCTTGTTTTACACCCGTAACGTGTTTTCCGAGTTTTCTGACAAATGGTAAATGCTTTGTCTTTATGGATTTCGCCCACAGGGACAAGGAGCCTTTAAAACGTCGAGCTGCGCTGTGGCAAACTTCGGCAGGGGCGGTGCGTTAATGAGCACAATGCTTTACTCCAATAACACTGTACCCCTGTCGGTTGACTTCACTCACATCGAGGACTACTTCATTTTTATTTTTCACATAGTATTCGCTACCGCAGCGGTGGTTGTTGCGGGATCAGTGGTGTTGGCAATCCTCGCTACGAAATCTCTGCGAGGTCAAAACCGATTTATTTTCAAGCTTAACACCAGCATCAGTGACACGCTCACTGGCTTTTCTGTTTATTATCTTGGCCTTTTTGATGTGCAAGAGGGATACCCCTCGAGAAACGGGACACGTTACGTGCTCCCTTCTTTCCTCGGAGTAAACGTCTTAACTTTTCTCTTCGCGCAGGTTGACCGCTACTTTGCCGTGTGCCACCCTTTCTTTTACAGTCGCTATATAACTCGATCGATCGTCGTGGGAATTTGCGCATTTTGCTGGTTCTACACATATATGATACTGACGGTACAAAACTTGGTACCCACTTCAAAAGCCGCACAGATCAACGCTTTCGGTGTTCTAACCTTGCAATTAATAGTCATCATTAAATTGTTGATGACGATCAAGCTGTACGTAATTGCCAGATATCAGCTTGCCCGGGAAGCATCCACACCCGAAAGAGAGAACAAGAAGGAGTCGCTAAGAGTCATAGTGTTTGTCGTCATATGCTTTTTAACCTTATGGAGCCCCTCCTTCGTTAACATTATTGTGAGACAGCTTACATCGCAGGGTGTAAAATTTAGAAACGAAGCCACCAACCTGTTCGCCATAATGGCCCGTTTTAACGCACTTTGCACGCCTGTGCTGTACATTTGGGGAAGTCCCGCACTACGAGAAGCAGTAAGGACTCGCATCTGGGGGAGAGTTTGTCCAACGTCAAGAGCAAGGTATGAACATTTCCGATGACTGCAGTCATTTCTTGGTTGAAATCTATGTATTCCTTCTTACCATCATTCTGTCCCCCCCCCCACAGGGTCGCTTCTGACAACGGCGACGAACCTAAGGATCGTCCCAGTTTATCAAACATTTTAAAATGATTAGAAGACACCGCGAAATCTTGTGGGATCTGTTAGTTTTGTCGTTGATGATCGCAATTTCTATACAAAACCAGGATTTGACTGTTACAGTAGGGGGACACATTAGACTACGTCACCGAACAAGTAAATGGCCGCATATATATAGGTATCCAAATAGAGGGCTTAATGTTCCAAGACAGCGACCAATTATCACCAAAGTTATTTGAATGCAGCAGGGGAGAGGAAGAATATTTGCCGCCGAAACGGCATAATAATGATGATAATAATAAGAAGAATAAATATAGCCTCACACCTCAGGGTTCGAGCCTCCCCCACTGGCTACATGTATGTGGAAGTTGCATGTTCTCCCCGTGTCGTCGTGGAGTTTCCTCTGGGTAGTTTTCTGTCCCCCCGCAGTCGAAAACCAAAGTGGATTAGAGTTGCCAAAATTATTCGTAAGTGTAAATGTGAATGTGAATGGTGAGTGTGTGTGTCCTGTGATGGGTTAGCGCCCCATCCTATAGGGTAGTCCTATCTCTTTACTGTGGGTGTAGGGGATGCACTCCGAATTGAACATGTTAAGTTCAATAAAATTAAGCACATATTAAAAATTAATTGATGTTAATCAGACATGTGCCTGGTCACCCTTTTGCCTGGAAGACTGAAAGCAGTCCCCTTTTGAGACTCTGATTGAGATTACTACTACTCATAATAATAATAATAATAATAACCGAGACAGAAAATCGCAAACCGGTCGAAAAGGTAGCAGAAAAAAAATTCTATGCTGTGTGATCTAGTTTTCGTTCTGGACGAATCAACAGCCTATATACACAGGCTGCTATATATACACGCCTGATTACTCGAAATAATAATCTGCACCGCAAGGAAATAGTAGGGTGAGTATTATTAAAATCGGACACTTATTGAAAATTTACTTTCTGGAAAAAAATGATAGAATTATCTCCATGTCTTAAATCCCAACTTGATATCATTCTAAATGCGTTAATACCAATTCAACACTATATAGAAGATAAAATAAAGTATTACTAAACACATGTATTAACTGCAAAGTTTAGCTGACCCGTTCTGCCACGTGTCTCATTTTAACAATACTCATCCCCTATTAGGCACGTAGGCAGGTAAAATACCGATTTTGGACCCCCTCGAAATAACGAACGACGTAGGTAAAGAACGAGTGATAATCCACGAGCGTTTCCAAAACCCTTCGTTATTCCATAATTAACGAACAAAGTTAAAATGCCCCTGCATGAATCATTCACAGCAAACGTGAAAATAAAAAAAAAACACATAAAAAAACGGGAAAGCACACGGAAGTACAACCAAATCAACATATTAGTCGCAAAGGTGCAAATACTCTGAAAAAGTGATGTGGTTTCATTGCAAAAAGAGCGTTTAGCAACTAACGGTGGCTACTAAGAAGGGGATGCTGTTCTTTAAAGCCCACGGGAACCTCAGCAACTGCAGAAATAAAAATTAATGGGAGGAAATCTTTAGTCGAATAAGAGAATGCACTGGCCAGCAAAGATGTGGCAGCCAAGTATAAAAGAAATAGCTGCAAATAGGAAGGGCTCTGAGACAAGACTGCGGCACAGCAGAACTGGTGGAGGGCAGTCACAGGCTGTTCTCCTCACCCCAAAGGAACAGCAGGTCATAGCTATGGATATTTGGGCCAGGTGTAACCAAGGGACTATCTGCAGGGGTAGATGTGTGTGCTGGGCAATACCTACCCTGCCCTCCAGTGTATCCGTCTCCTGGATGGTTGTTCAGACTTGGATGAACTCACAGAAACTCTGTCGGCATATATTACTTTTTGCGAAGATATGATAATTCCCCGTAGGTCGGTTTTAATTTATTCAAATAATAAACCATGGTTTTCGAAGAATGTTAAAAATGTAATTATCCAGCGAAATATTAGTTTCCATAAAGGGGACATTACAGAGTATTTGGAATTAAGGACACAATTCAAAAGAGAAATTAAAGTTGCTAAATAGAACTATAAGGATAAAATAGAAGGTATGTTTAGTACTGGAAGTTCACGTCTCACGTGGGAAGGATTTAAATCTATGATGGGAATGCAGTCTAAGAAATGTACAGTTATGCTACATGGTCAATCCAATCTAGATTTTTCAAATGAATTAAATACTTTTTATAATCGTTTTAACTGTTATGATTTTAGAGAAGAGCAGTCAGTTTTTAAAAACGTTGCCCCGGGGAACAATTGTGTATATATTGATAAAAAGGTGGTTGTGAAAAATTTTAAAAGTGTAAAGGAAAGGAAAAGTCCTGGTCCTGATGGGATTAGAGGTTGTATTCTTAAAAACTGTGCAGAACTGTTGCAAGATATATTTTGTTATATTTTTAGGTTGTCACTTCATCTTCATAAGGTTCCTAGCCTTTGGAAAGATTCTATAATTGTACTGGTGCCAAAAAACAAGGCTCCAAAACTATCGGAAGATTATAGGCCTGTAGCACTTACCTCTCTTGTAATGAAATCACTTGAGAAAATTGTGAAGGGTGCAATTTTAAATAAAGTGCAGGGAGCCTTGGACTCGCTCCAGTTGGCATACACGTCAGGTAGGGGTGTGGAAGATGCAACGGCCACCCTATTAATTTTGATTCTTGCAGACTTAGAAGGTTTCAATACTTTTGTGCGACTAATTTTTATAGATTTTTCTTCAGCTCTTAATTGTATTCAGCCACACATTCTAGCAGGAAGGCCAGGGAATGTTCATAATCTTGATCCTGGCTTGATTAGTTGGTTGATGAACTTCTTAACTGGAAGATCACAACGTGTGAGGGTGAATGGAGTTTTATCTGATGTTCCTTTCTCTTCTACTGGTTCCCCTCAGGGTTGCGTTCCTTTCTCCACTTTTATTTGTGCTGTATACTAATGAATGTCGAAGTCAGTATGCGGGGCGGCATATTATTAAGTTTGCGGATGACTCTGTGATTGTGTCTCTTCTTAACAAAAAGGTCCTTGACCATGGCCCTGTTGTGGAAGAATTTATTGGTTGGTGCAAGTCATCTTTTTTGGACATTAATACATCAAAAACAAAAGAGATGATCATAGATTTTGGGAAAAATTCTATGGTCACTTCCCCAGTAATTATTAATGATCAGGTGATTCAAGTAGTGCAGCATTACAAATACCTTGGTATTGAACTTGATAATAAATTGACTTTTGAGTATCAGGCGGATGCAATGTGTAAGAAAGCCCATCAAAGGATGCATTTTTATCGTAAGCTAAGAAGTTTTAGGGCAGACAACAGTTTTATGAAGATGTTTTATTTCTGTTTTATTGAATCTATTTTGACCTTCTCCTTTTTAAGCTGGTATGGGTCTTTAAATGTTGGAAACAAGAATAGATTAAGGAGGATTGTTAATACATGTAGCAAAGTTGCAGGATTAGACCTAAATGACTTATCGGTTTTATTCAAGGCCAGGACTTTGAAAAAGGCCCGGTCAATTGTGGGTGACCCAAGCCATCCCATATCATGGGAGTTTATGCTGCTTCCATCTGGCTGGAGATACAAATTACCAAACTGTAGGACAAATAGGTTTAAAAATTCTTTTATTCCAAGTGTCATTGGTTTGTTAAATCAATGTGACCTTTAATTGTTTTTACTGTAAAAATGTTTTCTGTTGTCCGTCTATTAAGTGTTGCTGGCTGTAAAACAAATTGCAGTAACGTTCAACTTCAACTTCAACTCCACCAGTGCTGTTTGTCTCCAGAGCCCTCATTCCAGGCTCATTCAGAGGACTCCACTTGCAAACAAGTGCACCCAATGCGTACTGTATAAGGGAGGTGAGGAACTGACTGCTCTGGCAAGGGAGAGGCTGCAGTTGGGAAAGGAATAACTCCTGCTCAAGAGGGAAGAGCTGCAGTAGAGGAAGAGGCACCACCAGGAGCTGGTAATGCTCGAGAAGGCCAAGCTGGGCATCCTGAGTGGGCAACTGGCCCTGGCAGAGGCACAATATGACCGGCCCTTCATCTCACTGCCCAGCACGTTGCCCCCAGAATGTAAGACGATTGTTCTGAAATGAACAACATATGAACGTGTTGCATTAAGTTCTGAGTCTGTCACATTTGTATGTTGTGGCGGTGTCAAGGATCTGTGTCCTCTCTTTGCAGACGTGTGACAGATTTGGCAGGACCTGGTTCCAGAAGCCTTGTTTGATTTTCTTTTGTTTTTCAAATTGAAATAAATGTGGAGTGAGGTTTACTAGAAAAAACCTTGGAAACAATTTTCACGTAGAAACTGCTGGTAAATTTAACAGACCGTATCCTCAAGTAAAATTTACTTCACAAGACCCTGATTCAAGTACATTTTAATCACAGTGTTTGTAGATTTTACTCAAAGTAGCACTACATTAAGCCATGTCTTAAAATGCACATGAATTTCATTGTTTTTCCACACACTAGTTCTAGTTATCTAACAATGGATCAGTAAAATTTATTAATTTTATTTTAAATTCATACTGTTCTGTAAAAAAATCTATAAATAAAAGCCACTATGAATTCACAGACAACATTTGAACTTTTTTAGTTTATTTGAACATTCTCTCTAATTCATGAAAAAAGCTGTTTGAAAAAGTTTGATTTGTCCTGGATGGAAGGCACTAAACTAAAGAGTAAATACAAAATAAATGATATCCATCATTGTCCAACTGTTTCTAATGATCATTCACAGCAAAAAGGAACAAAAACAGATGTTCTCAATGTCAAACTCGGTGTGTCATTTGGGACTCTATATGAAAAACCGGAGAGTATTTTAGAATGTCAGAGGAAAAAAAATAACACAAATCTTGTATAGCACTGACTCATACAGCAAAGGAATGAACTGAAATGGAAGTCCAAGTCTTACAAAGCACAACTTTCTGCCCTACATGAGCAGTTCCCTCTAGAAAAAAAATGCACCTTGAGAAAATTTTAGAACATCAATCTCAAGAAAGCTCTTCTGAAATACTTAAAATGTATGTCTCAGCTTTTTTTTGGGGGGGGGGGGGGTAGCTGATATTCAGGGAGTAAATGAATCCCATGAGCAGACGGCATGCATTTCTGAGAGTTTTACATCTGCCAGACACTTCAGTTCCATCAATGACAATGATCACATCAGCTGGGGTGGCACCTTCCTCTGCAGCGCTGCCCAGTACAATCATCTTCATCTCAAGCTCAGCGAAGCTGTCTTTGATCGTGTCTTTGCAGACATTCTGCCACCCACTACACACACAAGTGAAAAAAGTGACATTTGAACAGTGTGATTTTGTAAACAAAGGGGCCTGGATGCATCATTATAAAGCCACCCTTAAGGCCAAACCACTATGCCATATAATGAGAGGACATGCAGACTACATATTGTAGCAGGAGGATTGGTGACTGTGCAATTCATGTAATTTCATACATCATGAATCAAAAATAATGTAAATGTTTTCTGAATAAACATAAATTTATCATGTGGACCATTGATTGAATATTTAGAGTGAGGATGCCAGGTCTGATCTGAAATCACAGAAGAAAGGGAAGGTTGGGGGAGTCATTTACCTGGTAGTCTTTAATGAGATCTTCATATGATTCTCCCAGGAACCAAATAAGACGGTGAATCACAGCATCTCATCTTCCTTCCTGTTGCTGTAAAAAACATAAGTGTATTATTTTTGTGAACACTACCTATGTGCTTCTACATATAAGAGACAGGAAGCAGCAGGTCACAGCAGTCAGGTAAGGAGTGTGCACTGATTACAGTGCGTTGCCGCACCCACCACATGACAAACCACCTCAGGGATAACAACCTGAGTGCAGCCATGTGGCGGGTGATACCTCAGTATTACACTAGTCTGAATGGCCCATAATTTAATCAACTCCAGGTAAACACTTTTAGGCTACATAAGCAGTAACTGATTGAGTGAATCCAGCATATGTCTCATTTTTGTTCTCAAGATCCCACCCTTTGTCTTTAAAATGGTCAGGAGTTTTGGAGTGTTGAAATCCAGCTTGTTCAGAAAGGTTCACTCCAGCGGGATTGTAGTCATCCTCCAGAACTCATCCTTCACCTATGACAAAAATGTAAAAAGAATGCCACACATTAGAGCAATAGTGAGATGTACGTAGATGTTTGATAGCTGAATGTTGTTTTGCAGGCTCAGTTTTACTATGATTACATGTCACCTTTAGCTCTGGACAAGGAAGTTGGCGGCCTCTTAATTTTGCCTTATAATTGCCCATTTTATATTTAAGTTTTAGCTGTCATCCATACATGCCATTGAATGACCCAGGTTCATTTGTCTGCCAAGGCTTCCAATACCCTGATCAGTTGAATTCCAGTAAGGTATGCTGTATAAACAAATATCACAAGTTTCTCTAGGATGCTGCTGATCGCTTTGGGGTTGTTCAACAGGGTACTGTCTTTGTGGTAGGCTTTGTTTCCTGCCTCAAGCACAAGCTCCACATCATAAGAAAAGGTGGGTATTCCAAACTTGGTTGGCCATGGCTGAGAACGGCATGATGTGGGACTTTCACTGGAAGAGGACAATAGAACTGTGTCCTGAGAAGCTAAGGATCTAGAATCAGATTTTACTGCCACAAGTGAATCAACATCCCAGTCTTCCACTGAGGTCTCTCCACTTATAAGGGAACTGAGAAATGAAATTATTGAGATCCACCAGAGAAAAATACTACTTCTTGATAAAGGCACGAAATGCCAGTGCCAGTTCCAGAGGAACAATGCCTTCAAGAAGATCATGTAAGACATGTAGAGGATAACCAGATGTATCATCAAAATGCTCCATGTTGCCACAGTGTCTTTGAGGACTTTCCCTAAATTTGGAATAAAAAGACCATCTTTCTCCAAGCTTTTAAGATCTGTTAAAAGTGGCTCTAAAACTTTCTCAAACCACTTTGTGTTATCTGTTTTACACAGAACAGCTAAATAAATACTTACCAATGTTGATCTCACTTGTGTTGGAATATTTCCCAACACTCAATACACAGCAGCGACTTTGTGTATCTTGCGTGGGGTCCAGCAGATTACACACCTCATAGTCATCAATATACAGTGAAAAGGAGGCAGGATTCTGTATGCTGGCCTCTCCTAACTGAACTTAACTTCTGTGCTGGAGTGGGAAAGATTAGCCCACCACAGGTGAACTGTCAGAATCACGGGGTCCCAGGGTCCAGTTTAAACTCTTTATTGAAGATTTGTCACTTCTGTACAATCTTCCAGTTACTGGAGTAGTACTCCAAGGTACAGGCTTGACTATGGGTGTGGTTTTCTACAAGCAATAAGCAACAGTAACATGAATAAACCAAAGTAGTTTGAGCACTTATACAGGAAAACTATGCCGCACTGAAATGGTAAATGGACTGCATTTATATAGCGCTTTTCTACTCCTACGAGTACTCAAAGCGCTTTACAATTCATGCCTCACATTTACCCATTCATACACCGCTGGCAAAGGCTGCCATGCAAGGTGCCAACCTGCACACCGGGAGCAATTTGGGGTTCAGTGTCTTTCTCAAGGACACTTTGATGGGGTCAGGAGGAACCGGGGCTCGAACCTGCAACCCTCCAGTCGCCGAATGATGGCACTACCTCCTGCACCACCATCTTGATAACAGTACAAGGGGTGGCTGTCTGACCTTAAATATATGCAACATATTATAATATGAGTGACAAATAGAGGCACATCATTTTGCAACATACTCTTGTATGCATACTCTTCTATTGCTACTTCCTGCTCAAAGTACTGAATGCACATGCTGCTTCAAACTTGTTAAATGTTTTGATATAATGTAAGCTCCAGCTGCTAATGTAAGTTTTTTAAATGTTAAATATTTATGCAATTTATCAGTTTGTTTTAGCAATGCAACTGAAATAAGTTAGAGAGTATGACTTGGAAGGTGTTCATACTTTTCATTCAATTCAATTCAATTTTATTTATATAGCGCTTTTAACAACATTGTTACAAAGCACTTTACATATAACCGGCCCGAACCCCACCAAGGAAGCCTGAGGCGACAGTGGCAAGGAAGAACTCCCTCTAGCAAGAAGAAACCTTGAGAGGAACCTAGACTCGGAAGGGGACCACATCCTCCTCGGGGCGACCAGGGAGCATGAAACAGTATTTACATTGACATTAATTTCAGTCTAAAAAGTCCCAATTGGTTCCATGTAATTATATCCAAGGAGTCCAGGTAAGGGTTCAAGCGGTGTAGTGTCAGCTCGGGATCAGCTCAGGATGAGCTTGGAAAAGAGAAGATGGAGAAGAGAGTTATTGCCCTACACCTAACCTCCGGCAGTACTAGAGTAATTATGGGAGCCTGGCTAAAAGAGAGACCTGGAAAGAAGCACTGACATGAGGGTTTCCAGGGGTTTTGGCATCAAGCCAAACTACCATCAACAACTTAAGTGATCAGTGAGAGTGGCAGGACGACAGCACCAATCCCCCTTTCACCTTTAATCTCAAAGGACCATGAACCTCCAGATTTCCCATTCACCTTAGAAAAGGGGATTTTACTATCCAAAAGACTGACTAAAGAGGTAAGTCTTAAGCCTTGACTTAAAGGCAGAGATTGTGTCTGAGTTCCGAACACTAATAGGAAGTTTATTCCATAACTGTGGTGCTTTATGAGCAAATGCTCTTCCCCCAAAAGTAACGTTCTTTATTCTGGGTATAAATAGAAGACCTGCATTTTGCAATCGAAGCGTACAATTCGTAATGTAGTTGCAAATGAGGTCACTCAAATACTGTGGTGCAAGACCATTTACAGCTTCATAACTTAAGAGTAGTATTTTGTAATCAGCACGAAATCTAACTGGCAGCCAGTGTAGTGAAGATAAAATTGGGGTAATATGATCATATTTTTTAGTTTTGGTGAGGACTCTGGCTGCTGCATTCCGGGCTAGCTGGAGTCTATTTAATGACCTATTTGGACAGGCGGAGAATAAGACATTACAGTAATTGAGCCTGGAGGTAATAAACGCATGAAACAATTTCTCTGCATCTTGAAAGGATAGCATGTTTCTTAATTTGGCAATATTATGCAGGTAAAAGAAGGCAGTACGGCTAATGTTAGAAGCATGTACATCAAACAAAAATCAGAATCTAGAATAACACCAAGGTTTTTAACAACAGTACTTGGTGCAATAGATAGTCCATCCAGATTGACTATGATGTCAGATAGTTTACTTCTGGTGGCTTTAGTGCCAGTAAGAAGAACCTCAGTCTTGTCTAGATTTAACTGGAGGAAGTTGTCTGACATCCACTTTTTGATGTTAATTAAACATTCTTCCATTCTCTGAAGTTGCTGTCTATCTTCTGGTTTAGCTGATATAAATAACTGTGTATCATCTGCAAAGCAATGAAAGCTAACTCCATGCTTATGAATAACTAAGCCTAAAGGTAACATGTATAGTGAAAATAGTAGGGGACCTAAAACTGAAACTTGTGGCACACCATATTTGACCTTGACATGTTCTGAGGAATCACTATTTAAATTCTCATACTGATAGCGGTCAGAGAGGTAAGATTTAAACCAAGAGAGTGCCACTCCCCTTATGCCTACAGTCTATGGTCTGGTCTATAGTCTATGACAGTGGTTCTCAACAGTGGTTCTTTTCAGTGATATACCCCCTGTGAAATATTTTTTTCAGCCAAGTACCCCTTAACCAGCGCAAAGCATTTTTGCTTGAAAAAAAGACATAAAACACAGCCCTGTGCCATCAGTGTCTGATTTATTAAACTCTGTCTACCAGTTAACATTTGAAAAAACATCAGCAAAACATTTAAAACTCCATCAATGTGCAAAACATTACTCATTTGTAGTGGTCTCTTGAACTATTTGGAAATAAAAACATATTAATACATTGATAAAGACTTAAAAAAGAAATGATTAACTTAATTATAAATAAAGATTTGCACATTGTGCACATAAAAATAATCATTAACTTAAAGTGTCCTCTTTTGGGATGATAATAAAGATCTGTTTTCAAACTGAATTCATGAACTTAATTATAGATAAATAAACATTTCTTCACAAAAAAATTAATCATCAACTTAATTTTAAGTATAAGATTTGCAAAAAATGAAAAAAATATTTATCTTAAAATATCTTCTTTAAGGATAAAGACTGACATCTTAAAGTTAC
>JAODKC010000044.1:34315049-34350492 GCA_026777985.1 Mormyrops attenuatus | reverse complement strand
ATAAGATAAAATAAGGTCAAGAGTATGACCCTGTATGTGTGTTGCCTTGTTTATGTGTTGAGTCAAACCAAAGGCAGCTAGTACACCACAAAACTCGCTAACCAAGGGTTTGCCCGGACAACAAACATGAATATTAAAATCACCCAGAAGCAACAGCCGGTCATGTACTGTAACAAGATTTGAGAGAAGTTCAGAAAATTCAGTTATGTGCTAATGAATGAACAGTCATTAGGACAGAGTTCGTTAAAGACAGATGACTCACCAGCTCCAGTGCCAATCCATGTCTCGGTTAGAAACAGTAAATCTAGATCGCGTTGGGAGAAAAAGTCATTTAAAATAAAGATCTTATTTGACACGGACCTGCTGTTAACCAAGGCCACCTTTGCCGTGAAGTGAGCCGCAACCTGGCAGCATCGCGAGAATTACAATGGGCGGATGTTCCGGTGATTTACCCCACCGCTTCGGACGCGCAGCCTCGGCGCAGCAGGGCAGTCGAGCAGCGGGGTCCTGTGCATAGCAGCGGAAAGGTTTACGTGACTGGAGTATCTCAGGTCCCAAGAGCGCCGCTCCACGCGTTGGGCAGACCACAGCCAGCCGCCATGGCTGCGCAGGAGAAACAGTTACTCCTCTCCTGATCTTTACTCGGAGGCCTCCGCGTTTACCCCTCCGTCTACGCCGTTTCTTGCGATGAGAGGTGCAGCAAGGTAGCCGACGAATACACTCGGCAGAGGAGTGAATGAATGAGGGATGGCATCTGCTATGTGCGACAGAATACCCACTAGAATCCACCAAGGAATAGTTTAGATCCAGTAAAAACTGCCGATCATAAATCCATGGAAAACCCACCAGGTGGGGGGTTTTGTTCTACAGTTGCGTGAATGTTTTTCCAGGTGGCGGGGGGAAAGAACCGAGAATTGGTGGCGATGGCAATGATAATGAATAGGTGTTGCGGTCCCAATTGGTGGCTGGCCTTCGTGCAGGGGTGGTGCAACGGGAGTTTCAGAAATTGTTGCGGCGGTACCCGGCTCTGACATTTGTAGAAGCGAGTAAGGAGGAGAAGGCTTTAGAGCAGGAGCAGGACCCTGGTGTGGAAGAGGCTAGTGCTCGGAGGACCTGTGTGCCCCCCTCTGCCCCAGCCGTTGTACAACCCGTAGATAAGTGGCAGGAAGTTAAGCAGAGTTTGAAGGCTGAAGTGTTAGCGGAGGTTAAGGAGCAGATGTTGGCCCTCAAGGATAGTATCCTGGGGGAGATACGTCAGCAGTTCAGGGAGGATCAGCTTCCCCTGCCACAGTTGGAACCCCAGGGTGCTCGAGTTATGTCCAGGTGGGGCAATGACCCGCGGCTAAGGCGCCGTCGGGAGAGGGGGCCCCAATGGGATGATCATGGACGACCCATCTGCCTGCATTGTGATTGGCCGGGACATATGCAGAGAGACTGCCCTCAACAGCCACCACCTCAGGATTTTTAGTTGCCTCGACCGCTGTCGGGCAGGTGGTCGAGGAAGGGAATCAGACTGGACCCTCCCTTAAGCCTGCGTTGATTGGGCAGTGTCCCGAAGTGGAAGTTACTGTTCAGGGCGTGGTGATTCCCTGTGTTTTGGATACAGGGTCTCAGGTGACCCTGTTTAGTCGGACACTATTTCAACGTTACCTGTGTCAGGAGGAGGTTCATGGGGCGAAAGGGATTTCATGGCTGCCAATGGACTTAAGTTGCCGTATGTGGGTTATGCAATCTTGGACTTTCAGGTGGGGGGTGTAAGTCTGCCTGCCAAGGGGGTGGTTATTGTGGAGGATGATTGTTTGCAGTCGGATTATGGGATTTTGGGGATGAACGTGATTCATCACTGTTGGGAAGGGCTTTTCCAAAATGGACATCCAGGTCTGGCTGCCTTCAAGTCGACTATCCCCAGAAGAGCGGGGGAGGCATGGGAGAAGGCCTTCCAGGTGTGCCGTTGGGTACAGGCATCCCGATCTTCTGTTGATTTCTAGGGGACAGTGAGGAAGAAGGACGGCTTCAGCAACAGGAGTCGATTCTGTTGGCACCCTTGACAGAGACTTTGGTCTGGGTTCGTGTACCCCAGGCCACCGGACACCCCGATTGCTGTGTGCTGGTGGAAGACCTGGGTGGGGAGACTCAGGAGTGGCGGGTAGGTCGAGCTGTTGCTCAGATGCGGGCCGGCAAGTTGCCCCTCCGAGTCTGTAATCTTCATCCTTACCCGGTTGAATTGCCTTCCTGTAAGCCTCTGGCTAGGGTTGTTCAGATAGATCCTATTGACGTGCAGGGCCAGAAGCAGCTGGTCCTCCAGTATAAAGGGGAGCGGGAGGTAGAAGTGGATATCCGGCCGGTCAGTGCCGAACAGATGGAGGACCATCCGGCCTTGTCCCTGCGAGGAGAGGGGTTGACTGTGGATCAACAGAGGCAGTTGACGAACCTGCTTTGTAAATATACCCACATCTTTGTGGCCCATGAGGAAGATTATGAGCGGACCAGTGCCGTGTTGCATTCCATTCCAACAGGTGATGCCCCTCCAGTGCGGGAACGTTACTGGCCAATTCCCCCAAGCCTGTATTTGGAGCTACGCACCCTGCTGCAGGGAATGTTGGCCAGCGGGGTGGTGACGGAGCGTTCCAGTCCCTGGGCGGCCCCTGTGGTCCTCGTGAGGAAGAAGGATGGTACTTGGCATTTTTGCATGATAACTGCAAGCTCAATGCTGTCACACATAAGGATGCCTTTCCTGTCCCTCGGATTGAAGAATCTTTGGCAGGGATGAGGAGGGCGATGTGGTATTCTACGTTGGATTTAGCCAGTGCTTACTGGCAGGTGGAAGTTCACCCCAGGATAAGGAGAAGACTGCCTTTGCGACACCCATGGGCCTTTATCAGTGGGAATGGATGCCGTTTGGTCTCTGTAATGCACCCGCTACCTTCCAGCGCCTGATGCAGAGGTGTTTGGGGGGCCAGGTGAATGACTTTCTATTGATCTATTTGGATGATGTTATTGTCTATTCAGCCGATTTTGACATGCATCTGCAGCACCTTGAACAGGTTTTTGAGCGGTTGGTACACCATGATTTGAAGCTGCATCCACTGAAATGCAAACTGTTCCAGCGGGAGGTGAAGTACCTGGGCCATATAGTGAGCCAACAGGGAGTGGCAGTGGACCCGGGGAAGACTGTGGCGGTAGTAGAGTGGCCCATCCCCACAACTGTGAGGGTGGTGCGTTCCTTCCTGGGGTTCGTGGGGTACTATCGGTGTTTTGTCCCAGGGTTCTCTAAGGTGGCTGGGCCACTGAACAGCTTGCTGCAAGGCTCAGGAGGCACGAAAAAGGCAAGTATTACGTGGACCTCTGCTTGTCAAGTTGCTTTTGATGACCTAAAGAGAGCACTCACCCAGGCCCCTGTTTTAGCGTATGCCGAATTCACAGCGCCCTTCCGGTTATATACAGATGCCAGTTTCCAAGGTTTGGGGGCTGTTTTAGCTCAGGTGCAGAAGGGGAAGGAACGCGTGGTTGCTTATGCTAGTCGTAGTCTTCACCCAGCTGAGAGGAATGATAAGAACTATAGTTCCTTTAAATTGGAGCTACTTGCTCTGAAATGGGCTGTTACGGAAAAATTTTAAGATTATCTGTGGGGGGCAACGTTCGAGGTGTATACAGACAATCGGCCTTTGACTCACCTTCAGATCGCTACCTTGGGTGTGATGGAGCAGAGGTGGGTGGCACAGCTGGCCAGTTTTGATTTTCACTTGTGCTACAGGCCTGGAACGACTAATCAGAGTGCTGATGCTTTGTCTCGGCTGCCAACTGAGGCTAGTAGTAAGTTCATCGACGTGGAGTCTCCCCTGTGGACCATCTAGTGGGATGGATGGGTCTGAGGTTGATTGGCTGAGCATTCAAGAGAGGGATCCGGATTTGGTGAAGTTACGGCAATGGGAGGGAAGGGAGTCAGCTTGGCCAGTGGACCCCCAGTGTCTTACACCTGATGGAAGGCGGGTTTTTTTGTGTTTGCATGAGGGGGTCCTGAGGCGGTAGAGTCAGGATCCGGCTACTGGGCAGCTTTTGTTTCTGGTGGTCGTAGCTGTTGCGGAGCGGCATAAGGTGTGGTCCTCCTATCATCAGGCCCTGGGTCATGGCCGAGGGCAACGGATGGTACAGGCCCTTAGGAGTCGGGTTTTCTGGAAGGGAATGGTGGGGGATCTACGGTGCTGGGAGGCTGAGTGCTGGCGGTGTGTTTTGGGACGCGCCGGGCCGGAAGAGAAGGCTCCTCTTCATCCTGTGGTGAGTCGTTACTCTTTTGAAATGTTGCCGATGGATTATTTGTCATTGGGGCAAGTGATTCTTATCCATATATTCTGGTGATTACTGATCTCTTTTCTCGGTATGCTATAGCCGTCCCTACCAGGGACCAGTCAGCTCAGACTACGGTGAAGGCTCTTTGGAAGAATGTGATCCAGGTATTTGGGTGTCCTGAGCGTATATCGTCTGACCAGGGTGGTGCTTTTGAATCGGAAGTGATGCGGGAGCTTTGCCAGTTGTATGGGTGCACCAAGAGCCGCACTACCCCATATCATCCACAGGGCAATGGGGCATGCGAACGGTTCAATAAAACCCTTCTTGGTTTATTGAACACCTTGGACCAGGAGGGACAGGCACGGTGGAATGAGCGGTTGCCATATTTGCTACAGGCTTATAACAACACTCCCTACAGCTCCACTGGTTTGGTCCCCTCCTATGTCCTGTTTGGGCGGCATGCTCGATTACCGGTCGATGTGGCCTTGGGACTTTCCTCGTCTGAATGCCAGGGCCCTAGGGATGAGTGGGTGAAGGATCATCAGAGATGGTTGTTGGTCGCTTATAAGCAGGTGTTGGGGTGCAACCAGCTCCACCAAGAGTGGGATCAGCGGCGCTATAATTGACGAGCAAAGGCATGTCCTTTGATGCCTGGGGAGCAAGTGTTGTGTAAGAACTTTCGGCGGCGGGCCCAGGGAAAGTTAAGGCCCTTTTGGGGTCCCGAGCCCTGGGTGGTTGTTTCCCAGCCCCACCCGGAAAAGCCATTGTATGTTGTGCGTCTGGGAGGAAGGAGCCTGTCCAGACTCTTCATCAAAATAATTTGCACACCTGCCCTGGGTGTTGGCATGTTCAAAACCTGAGGGAAGGCTCTAGGGGATTGGATCAGAAGAGTGAAGTAGGGTTTTGGCCCATCCAGGTTGGCCATGGCCGTAAGCAGCCAGGGTCCCCACGGGTTCAAGTTGGGGATTGTGAACCTGAGCCTGGTCCCTCCCAAGGGGGTGAGGAGGGGCTGGAGTTGAATGTGGGGGATGAGGAATGTATGGGATTTATGGCTGGGCCAAGACGTTCTGCTAGGAGTAACATTGGGGTTCCCCCAGTTAGATTTGGACGTTAGTTATGGACCATTTATTAAAGGTGGGTGGGAAATGTCGTATTGATTAATGGGTGATTGGTGACATGATGGGTTGCAGAGTTGTGGATATCAAAGGACCGTTTAAGTTGGCAGGGTGTTGTGGGTTTGATATTCTTTTTTATGTGCTTGTTGCAATCTGGCTGTTAATTGTTGGACTTTCACTTCCCGGTTACCAATGATGTCCTGATTGCTAATATTTGAACGAGGAATGGGTACTGGGTTGGGATAGGTTGTGTTTCATTATAAACCAGGTGGGGTCGAAAGGAGGAAAGAAAAGAAAAGGGCCCGACGCGAGGTGTTGGGGACGGAGATTGCTGGACAAGTGCCGTGAGCGGCTGCGGACAAGGGACAGATAAGCCTGTGGACTGGGCGGCGGGCATGCTCTTACCTTTGGAGGCTGAGGCATTGGAAATCGGACCGGCGGCAGCCGTGTTTCGCCAGTGGAGGGTAAGGAGGCAGCGGCCGGACAGGGGAGTGACAACAAGATCGACAACATTCCCAAGCACCATCATCCAGGAAGTTTCTGCTGTATTGTAAGTCCCACGTGAAGCCCTTTTCAAACTGCAGTGTACGGAGCCAGCACTGCCTTTGGACCTCGACAAGCTGGGATTTCCCCCGAGTGCGATGCAGGATGCTGATGACGCCATCGACGTAGTGGTGGGGAACGCCGGTGATCGGACTCTCGCTGGTTCGCCAGCGGCTGGACATTAGGTTTCATTAAGTGAGGTTGTCCCGGGGCGAGTTTGGTTTTGTGTCTTTTTTTATGTACTGGTCAGAGGGGCCTGCCGACCAGTACTAAGCTTTTATCTATTTTCTACGGGGGGAAAGGGGAGGGGGGAAGCTTACCGCTAAGGGGTGTGGGTGTGTGAGGCTGCTGTACTACTGTCGCCTTTTAACTGGGCGTGTGATGTGATACTAATACATTTGGCTGCAGGGGAGTGATTTATGGGTAGATTGTGTTTGGCCGTGGCTTATTTGTAAGTGTATTTTGGATTGCTTTGATGTGTTGGAGTGTAGTCATATGTTGGTGTGTCATGGTAACATTTTCACAGTAATTTGTGAGAGTGAAGTGTCTATTCTGTGGGGGTGTACTCAGTGGGGAAGGCGTGTAATGTAGTGCATGTCCCCCCCCCTGCATTTGTAGAAGTGGGGTTGCTCTTGTGTGTTTAATAAAAGACTGTACTATATTACTATTGCTGTCCTGGTATTGTCTGTGGCTCGGGAGGAGGTTAATTGCCGTGACACATGAACCAAACATGGTTGGATTTTTGTCAAAGGATTCTCGTGTTTGTGAGAATGACCAAAGTATACTGAGTTCAGCTACCACCCCAGGGAGATTGGGTAAGACTTCATAGGAACAGGTTTCCTGGTACACCCCTGCCATTATCAATTTGTGATAACCCAAGGTTTAGGCTAACAGGAAATAATAGCGGAAAAAAAGGGTATCAAAAACATACTGCAGGCTGGTCCTGGTTTTGGCTTAGGTGTGTCTATCTGAGCAGTTGGTATTGGTCTAACTTAAGTCTTTCAGCCAATGCAGAATTTTTTCTAGGGTAACTGCACTGATCCAGATCCTGAGGACTGAGTGGTGGTGTCAGAGATCCCTCGCCTTATCAGAAAAGAACGTTGCTGTTGTTCAGGGATTATAAATACCATGACACTGACCTTGTGTGATCAGGACCTCAATATTCAGACACTTGATCTGCCGCAAAGACTGTGTTTTGAAAAAGCATAAATCCACAACAGACCCAAATTTTGCCATTTTTCCCCCTTCATTGGTGGCAAGAAATGCTATTTTTGTCTCTGGCCACTTATTAGACTCTTTCACCATTGTCACTTATCACAGTCAAGTTTCCCATTCCTATGAATTTAACTTGCGGATGTGTGTTTTACGTTTTCAAAAAAAAAGAAAGTGGACTCAAAAACAGGTGTTTTGTAAAATTAAATGCAGTTTGAGTAAGGGTTACATAATTACTATTTATACATTTTACTGCTAGCTGACATTCAACCAGGTTTCAGTCTTACTCTTAAAGAGGGAGAACAAACTTGAAAAATAGTCGCAGTTGTATAGTTGTATTTTGATTTATTTTTACTGGGAAAATTAAAGTTTATGACTGTAGAGATGTTGCAAAAGTTAACTTCTTTAACAGTTTGGAAAAATGTTTAACATTAAAATTAAGAGGACATAAATGTACTAAGTTTTAAGTTTTAACACTGCGCAACAAAACTAATCAGTTATTTTTTTCTTATACTTTATTACACTAGCAAACACCACATAATGAAAACATTTTAGGTAATCCAAATACCTTTTAAGAATTTTTTAGTCCTATGAAAGCCTGTACCACATCTGATTGCTGTTGCCATATTTTCACACAATTCACACAATGTGCAGTGGACAATGTGATGGTGTGTGTGTGTGCGCTAATGGTGGGATAACAAACTGTGTGGTTTGGCATCTGATCCACACATGTGGTTGAAATGGACGGTGATCTTAAAAGTTCTCCCTCTGAAAGAAGTAGGTGCCTGTGTGACTGTCCAGTCAACCACTTCATCACTTCTGGGACAGAAAGTGCATCCTCACCCTCAGCAGTTCCATTTTGGGGAAATTCAAAACCAGACAAAGACGAGATGTTACTTTGCAGCATCCATTTTGAGTCTGCAAAATTACAGGATCCTGCTCAAGTTACTCTTATCAACTGAAATATTTTATATTTAAGTAATTTGTGCACATGCTTCAGTGCTAGAAGTTAAGAAGTGAATTTATTCTAAAAGTTTTAAATGTTCTCAGTATTTCATTATTTGAACAATTAGTTGAAGTGGTTAACAGTGTTAGTAGTGGAAGTAGTGCTGTACTAGTGAAAATAGTAGAAGCAGCAATAATGACAGCAGTAGTTGTAACAGTAGTACTGGAGGTAGTAGGCAGTGATAGATTAAACTGTTCAAAAGCATAGCAGTGCTCAATTTAGGTGGAAGAACAAATAATACAAGTGTGTAAGCATGAACTGTGAACCAAGCACAGTAATAAAAAATTAAGTAAAAAAGAGTTTAAGTGCTTTGTCCCCCCCCCCCCCCAGCTCCAAGGATTGTCTGTTTTATAGTTCTCTTATAGTTCTTATAGTTATGATTGTATGAGTGTCAACAAAGACTCCAGCCTCTTTTGCATGCTTCTGTGTATCACT
Organism: Mormyrops attenuatus; assembly: GCA_026777985.1. Lineage (NCBI taxonomy): Eukaryota > Metazoa > Chordata > Actinopteri > Osteoglossiformes > Mormyridae > Mormyrops > Mormyrops attenuatus. The sequence continues at coordinate 34,341,894 of JAODKC010000044.1, read as the reverse complement.
TTCACTCATCATTGCGGTCGAGTGCAACACAATGTAGTCCATCTGAGAAACACATCAAGGAAAAGGGAAATTATTACTCGAAGACTTTGATCAGAAATGTCATATGTATCACCCTCATTTTGTTCTTCTAAAACATAAAATGATTTCAATGGTATTAAGAGCTTATGCCTCTTATATTTAAACCAGGGGTGGACAATCTTATCCAGAAAGGGCTGTTGTTTATGTGGGTTTTCACTGCAACTCCCTAATTAGATTACTAATTAGAGGACTGATTGGCTGAAATGTTCTCACACTTGGGTTTAAAAAGCTGACTTGACGGTTATCCTGAAAACCTGCACACACACTGACCCTTTGAGGATAAGACTGGCCACCTCTGATTTACAGCTACAGAGGAGCTAACATGCCTCTAGTTCATGAGTTCATGGGGGCTTATGCTGCATTCCATTTGAACTCATAACTCAGAAATTCCAAGTTCCTAGTCGGGAGGATAAAGGATGCAGGACAGAGGTAAGGTGAGGCATAAATTACAGATGGAGAGATACAGGGGAAGTAATTACAGAATTCCTCTTTGACTTACATTATATTAATCTCATTGCAGGAATCCAGTAAAATTAGCTAGTAGGGAGTGAAGGCCCAATCCCACTGTTAATTAAAGATGCCATTCCCACTTTCTGCCCTAAAAATCATCAGGGGCACTGCAAAATGCATTCGCCAATAGGGATTCACGCACACAACAATACAATGACCGGACTGGGGAGCTCAGGACGAGGAGGCACTATATACACCACAGATGAGGGGCAGACGACAGGCACCTGGGATCATCCACACGAGGGCTGAAAGGAGAGGCAAGCTATATGGTGGCCCAGGGAGCAGGGAAACACACTACGGGAATGCCAAACAGGATGGCCAGTGGGAGCTGCCACTGGCCATCCAGAGACATAGGACAGGGCCAGATGGGAATCGACCCTGACAGTACCCCCCACCAAACACGCAAACACTCGGTGTGTGGGGGCACTGCCAGGGCCACAAAGACAGGGAAGACAAAACCAAACAATAGCAAAGAAGGGGACATGGAAACCACCAATAAGACCCAGGGAACAGGACAGATAGAATCAGTACCCTGTACAAGGCAGGTGGAGAACAAGAAGCTGGGACAGGATAAGGAACATCACAGGGAACGAAACTTGGGGACTAGGGTGATACAGATTGGGTACAGGACCAAAAGGCAAAGGAGCAAGCAGAGGGGGAAGGAACTTAGGAAGAGGAGGGCAAGAACACAGGGGGTCTGACAGGCTGGGAAGTAGAGAAGGATGGGTAGAGGGGACCACTGCAGGCTTAACTGGAGAATGAACAGTCAGGCTGAGCAGTGGCACCAAGAGAGCTGGTGAAGATGTAACAGGGACAAGACAGAACAAACACAAATGGGGGTTACAGGCCTCTGGGGAATCTGAGGATCGGGATGAGAGGGTGCGGCCCCTTATGGGCTGGACTCTGGAGGCTCTGAAGTAGCAGGTGCAGCCCCTCCTGGGCCAGACTCTCGAGGCTCAAGCAGAGCAGGTGTTGCCCCTCCTGGGTCAGACTTCTGCAGGCTTGGGGGGAGTGGGTGCGGCCCCTCCTGGGCTGGACTCTGGAGGCTCGGGCGGAGTGGGTGTGGCCCCTCCTGGGCCAGACTAAGGAGGCTTGGGCGGAGCTTGTGTGCCTCCTCCTGGGCCAGACTCTGGAGGCTCCGGCAGAGCATGTGGGACCCCTCCTAGGCCAGACACTGCAGACTCAGGTGGTGTGGGCCTCTGTAGACCAGACTCTAGAGGCTCATGCAGAGCAGGCCCATATGGGCTGGATTCTGGAAGACTGGGTGGAACAGGCCCCTCTGGGCGACACTCGGAATGAGCAGATTCCTTTGGGCCAGACTCTGGAGGCTTGGAAAGAGCGGGCCCCGATGGGACAGACTCCAGAGGCTCGGGCAGAGCGGTCTCCTTGCTTCATTAAATTGGCACAAATCTGATTCCATATTTCTCTGCCCTCTCTTCCTGTTACAAAGCTATACATTGCATAAAAACAGTCACAACTCATTCTCGTTCTATGCACACTTTTTGTGCATACCTGCCTGTGGGTATGCTGTAGGTCCAGCACAAGTGCCTCACCGTCTTTGGTGAAAAGGATCTGTAAGTTCCTTTGTTAAATTTGGAATAATGAAGGGATGTGGGAAACATTCACAAATCTCACTCGTTCTTTACCTATGTCATTCGTTTTGTCATTCGTTATTGCCTAAGATTGATTGTTATTGGAAGTGCAACACAGATTAATTAAATGATTTAAAAATAAATCTCAAAACTCAAAGAAACAGATATTCAGCAGCCAGTTATGTTTATTATTTTCTTTCAAACATATAAACAGACAATACACAGATAAAGTCTCTAGGCAAACAGACTTCTCTCTTTTTTAGTGTGCTCCTTTACAAAGTAATTACTTTTTTAAATTAAACTGCTGCCAGGTGAGGCCCGAACCAAACCTTCCAGCATACTGTATTTACCAACAATTTTCAACGTAGCCTAGTACCTGTTCATACTACTGGCAAAATCACATTGTCACTTCTATTATGGGTTCACCCAGTTTTCCTGGTTTCAAACCACAATCTGTTCTCAATTTGTTAAATAATAAATTATATCAATTACATGTATCAATAGAATTTATCAATTTATCAATCAGTTCACTGTCTAGCAATTAAATTCATTGATATGAGTTAAATATAAACACATTTAATAAATTAAACAACCATTATAACCATAAACATGATACTCTCTCCATTTACCTCTAACATATAGCAATTCTTTTATCGTATTTTATATAGGTCTACACTTTGGAAGAGAATGCTGAACTTCAAGGATGGCATCACAGTGATGAATAGAGAAAATAAATGAAAAATACATTTCTCATAAGACTTATATTAGCAAAAGCTCCATGCTTGTTGAGGCACATGGGTTCTGCAGCTTTGAACTTGTATACTATATTGCCAAAAGTATTGGGACATCCCTCCAAATCATTGAATTCAGGTGTTCCGATCACTTCCGTAGCCACAGGTGTATAAAATCAAACACCTAAACATACAGACTGCTTCTACAAACATTTGCGAAAGACTGGGTTGCTCTTAGGAGCTCAGTGAATTCATGCATGGTACTGTGATAGGATGCTACCTGTGCAATAAGTACATTCATGAAATTTCCTTGCTACTAAATATTCCACGGTGAACTGTTAGTGGTAATATAACAAAGTGGAAGCAATTGGGAACAACAGGAACTCCAAAGGCAATGTAAAATCACAGCGCGGGGTCAATGCTTGCTGAGGTGCACAGTGTGCAGAAGTCGCCAACTGTCTGCAGAGTCAGTAGTGACAGACCTTCAAACTTCATGTGGCCTTCAGATTAGCTCAAGAACAGTGCGTAGAGAACTTCATGGAATGGGTTTCCATGGCCGAGCAGCTGCATCCAAGCCTTACATCACCAAGTGCAATGCAAAGCATCGGATGCAGTGGTGTAAAGCACACTGCCACTGGACTCTAGAGCAGTGGAGACGTGTTCTCTGGAGTGATGAATCACACTTCTCTGTCTGGCAATCCAATGGACGAGTGTGAGTTTGGTGTTTTCCAGGAGAACGGTACTTGCCTGACTGCATTGTCCCAAGTGAAAAGTATGTTGGAAGGGGGGATTATGGTGTGGGGTTGTTTTTCAGGGGTTTGGCTTAGCTCCTTAGTTCCAGTGAAAGGAACTCTTAATGCTGCAGCATTCATAGCCATTTTGGACAATTTCATGCTCCCAACTTTGAGGGAACAATTTGGGGATGGCCCCTATGTGTTCCAACATGACTATGCACCAGTGCACAAAGCAAGGTCTATAAGGACATGGATGAGCGAGTCTGGTGTGGAGGAACTTGACTGGCCTGCATACTCATACTCCTAAACCTTGTGGACAGCCATCCCAGAAGAGTTGAAGCTGTTATAACTGCAAAGGGTGGCCCAACTCCATATTAAAGCCTATGCATTAAGAATGGAATATCACTAAATCTCATGTGTGTGTAAGGGCAGGTGTCCCAATACTTTTGGCAATATTGTGTATGTCTTCACACACTCCTCATCAGAGTTCAGTTCTGATGATGCTGCTCTTTCATTAGCTCATTGGTAGCTAACCTTCACAGCTGCTTTACTTGTCTCCTGATTATAATTACAAACATGCTGTTCTTTCTTCAGTCCTGCTATCATCAATATCATCATCATCATCTTCCCATCACTTATCTTGGTGAGGGTTGTGGGGGCAGCATGCCAACCAGGTCAGACCATGTGCCTTTATCTATGGCCACATACTCCTGGCTGTTCTGTGCGATCACTGGGAGATAGAATCCCCCCACCATGTCCAGGGTCTTCCCCGGGGCTTCTGTCCTGTCAGACATGCATGGAAAAATTCCCCTGGGAGCTGTCCAGGTGGCATCATCATAAGATGCCCAAAACATCAGCTTAATTGTCTCGATCTAAAGGAACAAAGGCTTTAGTTCAAGGTTCCCCTTGATCTCCAAACTCTACATGCTGTCACAGAGAGTGAGTCCAGCAATCCAAAGGAGAAATGTCACTACTTGTGACCTTGATTTTTGGGTCTTAGGCGAAAAGAATTTAGACTTATGGGTAAACTGCCTTGTCTTATGACTTAACTACCACTTTACCATCATGGACCAACAGTGCTGGCAAAACAGCAGTCACCAAACCAATCTGGCTGTCCGTCATACATTCCCTCTCACCAACACTCATTCACAATAATTTTGGGTGGTGTGTGACTGTAGATTAACCCAATAGGAAGCTCACAGCTCACCCTATTGGTTCAGGGGCGCTAGATGGTGGCTGACCTTGTGCTCTGACCCCAAATCTTGGATATGTGTCTGTGTGTCTCATGGAGGACAAGATGGGGGAAAAAGGCAATTTCCCCACGGGAATGACTGAAAGTATCACTATTCTATTCTGCAAGATCCAATGGCGCTTTACGTCCTTCACTAAGGGCAGGCTCTCCCCCCTCACCTGATAGCTACCCTCTCTTCTCCGGGAGAGCACCACAGCTGATTCTCATCCCTGCTGCTTCATCTTGGCGTCAAATCGCTCTCGTGTGCTGGAGGTGCTGGTCAGATGAGGCCAAAATCACTATCTGCGAACAGCAGAGGTGTCAGTTCTGTCCGGCCATGCTGAGCACCCCACCTGCCATGGCTGCGCCTTCATCAGATCCACCAGCAATTCATTTGTCTTGTGGGCTTCCAGTTGCTTTTGAAAGCCATTGTCTTTTTCAGCATGGTGAATCTAACATTGCTACTGATATTATTCTGTGTCAAAAAAGACCACCACTCTGTATCCTGTGGCCAGCAGAGTAATCATATCACTGGTCAGTGCATGAGCAAGGCCCCCCCAAAAATGGCTTTGGGTGCCAGAAAAATGGCTGGTATTACGCTTCTCTCTCACCTGTGACTGTGTCTCATCCAAGAGCAAGATCAGACTATGAAAACCAAAGAATTCCTGTGAGCCTGTACTGGTGTGCTTGTATAAGTAGAGCATGGTTGTGTATTCCTGACAGTCCTGTTCTAGATTGATTTTGAGTGGTGATGGAGATGTAATGGCAATTTTAAATGTATTTTTAATGTTTTCATTATTGATAAACAAAAATACGAAATTCCATTACACTGAGCAGGATAAATGATTAGAAGACGGATGGATGGAAAATAACACATTAAATTTATAAATAATCATCAGTAAGTATTTCACTGTTATTTTTCAGGGATTGGGCTGTGAACATTCCAGAGGGGATACCATCCCTTCAAACTCTGAGACACATAGACAGCAGGCAATTTTGAGATGCTAATTCAGCAAACTGCATGCCTTTAAACTGTAGGGAAAGTTCAAACTCATACATAAAGTACATGCAGTGTAGGATATAAACCCTGAACCCTGGAGGTGTGAGCCACAGCAGTCCTCATAAAGCTGCCATGCCAGGTCTCATAACCATGATAAGATGCAATGGAAAAGGGAATGAAAATAATCGGCTGGGAAGGGTGTGTTCAAAGCCCAGTATTATCACCTTTATCACAGTGCCCTGTGTCCACAAGTCATTTATTTTCAGATAATTATAGATATTAAAAAATGATTATCAAATTATTTTCAGATTGATTACCATTCAATTTAGTTTCTTCACTAGGCAGATTTTTAAATGACTTCAAGTACAATAAACATCTGTCTGTGTGTTTTGCAAACCTGTTGTGTCTGAATAATACAAATGCAATTAGAATTCCCAATCAAGATCACAAGTGAGAAGTGAAATAGAATATCGGGAAGCTTTCAATATGCTGGTGGAATCTGCATCTACTCTGCAAATTTTTACATACACATTTGGTTTTGTTTGCTTGTCAGAGAACACTGTGGTGATTGGAGTGATTGTTTCTAGGATTATACACTACTATTTTATGTAAATAATTACCAAATTTTTTTTAAAAAAATACTGTTATTCCTATTCTTGACCTTGACAAAAGAGCCCAGGGCCTATCAAATTTTTAATTAATGTATGGATTGCTGATTTTAGTACCCAATAATAGCGATCCCCACAGACCTGCTTTAATGAGTGAATGAATTACTAAGATACACAAGCAGTTACACAGCAATGAAATGAAATAAACAACCATTTCCTTGAATGAATCACTTTAGATCAGGAGTGTCAAACTCCAGTCCTGGGGGGCCAGAGCCCTGTTTACCTTAGTTCTTTCCCTGTTCCACCACAAATGATTCAGCTCAAGAGCTGTGCGGTAATTAGCACAAGGTGGTGCAACTCGATGAATCAGGTGTGTTAAATGCGGGGAAACCCAAAAATGTATAGGGCTCCAGCCCTCCAGGACTGGAGTTTGCATTAGAAGGTAAAAGTAACCTTTGGAACTTTCTGGAACATCCTGGTTACTCTTCTCAGGTAACTTACTGGCTTCACATGAAACTCCAACTAACCAAAGCGCCTTATGTCTGCCTAGGGGGCGCTGTCTTCCTTAAAGAAATATATTGAAATACCTGCGTGCGAATCAGTAATTCGTCAGTTGGCAGTTGCGATATTTAGAAGGGTGAATACATTCGTTTTGAAATATCATATAAATATGATTATCATATAAATCACGTTAACATTTTGGAAGCTATATTTGTGTCGCTATATTCACAGAATTGTAGTTTATAGGAAGTGAAGTTCCCCGTCGCCCCGTCGCCGCCGCCGCGATGCATTCTGGGAATAGCCAGTATATCCAAGATGGCGGCGAGCAGGAGGCTGCACAAGGTAGAACTCCTCATCTCTCTATTTTCTTTTCCTAAAAAATCTAATAAACAGCCGTATATCTTGTGCCCATGGTCGATCATATGCCTCCCTAATGAAAGTGAAAGTATAGATTTCTGTCTGCGGGAACAGCGTGTGCTCACTTTAATCTGATTATGAGTCTGCTGAAAGATAAAAAGCTAAATATATTGTCTGGCACAGTGAGTGAGTAAGGGAAGCACCGGTAATACAGGCCGGAGATGAAGAAACCGGCTTTCATTGGGGGTGTTTTCCCAGTAAATAGTGGGAAATCGCTCCTAATCAAAATAACATTCCTGTGGGGAGTTTTTATAGCCTCGATCGTTTGTAGTTCGCAGTGTTATTGTGTTTGAGATTAACAGAGATGGTTGACCACCTATTATTTCATGGGGTACTGAGATCCCGTGCCAGGGCAGCTGGGTGAGAGCACAGGAAGCCCGTCCTTACCGAGCGTGAGACAAGTATGGGAGCAGCTCAACGATCAGCTGTTAACACGCAAGCTGGAAAGGCAGCCGCTTATACGCGCTTTTAAACACAAGTTACTTAAGGAGTTTAGTTTCGGCGCGCCCTTCAATAGAAATGAAACCAAAAGAGATACAGATCTGGAAGTGGAAGTAGTAGTAGTATAAAAAAACTGTAATTTGTGTGTGTGTGTGTGTGTATAAATTTATACCGAGAGACGGGTTTCTTGGGATTCAGGCGCTTTTAATACATACTCTGTTTGGATCATGACTAATATGCTGTCGGTTGTAAATGGTGCGTCTGAATGGTTGTGCAAAACCGGTTGTGTGGCAGGACGCCACACAGCCCCAGCGCAGATATCAATCACAGCACCGATGGGTAGTTAGTTTGCGATTGACGTGCGGCCATGGTGCTGACTAGCTGTCTGTTCGTGTCATGGTAGTGGGTCGCTTCGGTGTCAATCGGCCGCTCCCCCGACATTTAGGCGGTCAGGAGGCTGCAGATGCCTCCCTGTCACTTTACTACTTCCTTGTTTGACTGCTTGAGCCGAAGCTCTTGCGGGGGGATCGTGCCAACGTTAATCAAAACTGAAAGTATCGTTTGTTGAGGGCTGTGCCAACGATGTTGCTGGTTAGGAGAACAACACAGAAACACAAGCTGTCGCTCCGTTTCCTCTGTGTGGATGGATGGATGGATTGATTGATGTTTATGGGGCTGAATTGCGGTATGGGGGGGGGGGGCAAAAGGTTTAAACATTAGTCAGTTTATATTGCGGCGACTAAAATGTAATTAACACTCGTGGGATGGTTTCATTTTCCATGATTCCAGAATTCTTTTTTTTATTATTATTTGCTTATATGTAATGGAATTTTCAAATCTGGTTTTATTCAACTGTATTGTAGTTTTGTTTGCTTTATTGGTTTTTTTGTGAGGTGATTTAATTTTTTGTCTTGTTTTGTATCTTTCATTCCTCAAGACATTTTGAGTTTGTTTTGTAGCGCAATGATTTGTAATTATTTTTAAATGCTTAGCTGATATTTTGGGGTGGGGGTAAGAGTTTTATGTTCTGATAATCAGGAGTTTTTGGTGTGTTCTATTTATAACACTAATTGGCCATCTGAGTGAAATGTAGTAGTTACTGGGTAATTGGGGCAGACAATTAACCAGTCATAGTGTAACTAATAGGTTAATGGGCAAAACCATTTTCTGCCATTTAGAGAGGTAATATTGTCTTTGATTGGCTCTTTAGGTTCCCATGTACTGAGTTGATTCTTCCATGTCATGAACCTTTTCCTGTGTTGTAGGAACTTGAAGAAATCCGCAAGTCTGGAATGAAAAACTTCCGTAACATCCAAGTCGATGAATCAAACATTTTAACCTGGCAAGGTCTTATTGTTCCTGTGAGTATCTGTCTAGGTGCTTTAGAGGGTGTATGGAACAGGTGCAGCTTTTAGATTTTACCAGTTTTATTTTTGCACAATTAAACTGTCATTTTGTTTGATGCACTATACTTCTGATTAATGGAGTTCATTCCTGATTTTTTCCAGTTAATTGGTAGAATTCTTAAGTGTTTAACCCTGGTTATGTTTTTTTTTTTTATTTCAGCTCAGCTGATTAATTTAATTGTCTGAAATTACTGTTAAAATCCCTATAATTTCTTAAAACTGCTGTATGCTACTTCCTGTCTTTGTTCCATTTTCTCATCTGAGCTGTTATTGTAATAATACATGTATTTTATTATTATAATATTATTGTGGGCATAGTTTGTCGTCATGGTTATACGGGTGAAGGCTGAGGAAAAATACTTTTAGAACATTTAGGCATGTCTGTCCTGAACAATCTTTAATCATTTGTTTGCCAGCTCAGCATGTATTTTATTTTATTTTTTAAGGACAATCCCCCCTATGACAAAGGAGCGTTCAGAATTGAAATAATTTTTCCCGCTGAGTACCCATTTAAGCCCCCTAAGATCACATTCAAAACAAAGATCTATCACCCCAACATTGATGAGAAGGGCCAAGTATGCCTGCCTGTCATCAGTGCGGAGAACTGGAAACCAGCTACAAAAACTGACCAAGGTAGGTATCAACCTTAGGGAGCACAAGCCCTTAACAGCTGACTGCTTTTGTCTTAAGATCACTCTGAAAGGGATTTCTGAATTCCAGTCTAACTTATGCTTGTCTTTTGACTTCACAAGTTCATTTCATAGTTTAACTGTTGAGATCTGAGCTCCCCAAACTAATGGAGGTAAGGGCTATCAGAAAGTACCTTTATTTATACCATGCCATACACTTCTTCTTTCTCATCTTATAACCGGTGACCTTGGCACCACCTCAGTCAAGTTGACAGGCTTGTCATTGTGGGCATAGATGCTAGCAGCGCTGTGATATATGGCCAGGCAGCTCAGAGTCTGTGTGTGTGTGTCCTTTTCTTTCAGTAATTCAGTCACTCATCGCCCTGGTGAATGACCCTCAGCCCGAGCACCCACTGAGGGCTGACCTAGCGGAAGAATACTCAAAGGACCGTAAAAAATTCTTTAAGAATGCAGAAGAGTTTACAAAGAAACATGGCGAAAAGAGACCGGTGGACTGATACTTGACGAGTGTGTTTCCTCCCACCCTCTCCTAGCTCCCTTCTCTGTTCCCCCGCCCTCCCCCATCTCTACCTCCTCCCGTTTCGTTCACACACACACACAAACACACATACACACCATATTTTTGCAGACACGGAGCAGCCCAGTCCTCCTGAACGTCGACCTCGAAGCAGGACTCTGGATCAGATCTGGCCCAGCCCCCTGTGTCAGCCTGACAGCCTTTTTAATGTCCCATGGGAGGATGGATTGAGAGTAACCCGTTAAGATGTGGGGTGGGGGGGGTATATGGAAAAAAAAAACATTTAAGCTTAAATGTCCACTCTCATTCATTCAACATTACTGCTTGATGATATAAATCTCCAGTGCAACATTTTCTGTCATATCACCAAGACTCTGCCCTTTCGTAAGAAAAATCAGTTTTTCTTTTTCTTCTTCCCTGACTTTAATCTTTTCTCCTCTCGTCCTCTCAGAAAGCTGTCTTAGGGAAAACAAAAGCTAAATTAACAAACAGATGCAACTTGCAACGTCCTGGAGTGATCCCTCATCTTTTGCTTATGAAGTTGCACTGTGTTCAGCTGAAAAAGACTTTTTAAGTTCTTTCTTTCTTACTTTCAGTTTGTAACACTGATCAATAAAAGCACAGCCTAGTCCCTGGTGTTGCTACCATATGATAATGTTTCAGATTGATAAAAAGGAAGAAATTACATTGTGTCTGATTTTAATATGATTTTTAAAATCTCTAAATAACAGTGCTTTTCATGGTTCTGTTTGGCTTACCATCACCATCGTCATCATCATCATCATGTCTCCAGTGGACACAGAAGACCTTTGTGGTTTTGTTTCCTGCTGCTTGTTATCAGAGACAATTCAGAGTTCGGTATCGCTTTGAAAGCATAACCACGTTAAGTAAATTATATTTTAGAAATTTCCTTTTTTTAAACTCCAGAGTGATATAGATATAGAAAGTAAACTCACCAGATTAGTTAAACTAAAATATATTTTTTACTTGCAATGCAACTCAAGTTTCAGCTCTTAACATTAGACATGCATGCTTGGTCTATAAGGTTATTTATATAACTGTTTAAGGTTATTTAAGACTGTAAAGCATAGGTAGCAAACTGTAATTCACTGTCACTGCTGAAGCATAACGAGACAGCTTGCGGTTGTATATTTAACGGTGACCAGTTTTATTTATTTTGCGGATATCACAGTCATATATTTATTGAATTGGATTGCATGTACTGTTAACTGAACATTTAAGTCCTGATGCACAAGGCGATCACTCATTAATTGATCCCCGTAAGTCTTTTCTTTTTTTTAATGCAAACCCTTAAATCCTGCTTTTTATTAAACTGAAAAGAGCCCCTTTTTGGTTTGTATTTACTTGTCTTATATAGCAATATGTCTGTATAGCTACATACAAGAGGAAATGTCCAGTCAGTCATAATGAGCCATCCACTGCAGGAGGGTGTAGTTTCAGCATATAGATATATATCTAATATAAAAACCAATACGTAACCTAGGAGGTGCTGTTCAGGGTAGAATTCTGAGAAACTTGAGTATAATGGCCATGTAGCATGGCTCATTTTTTTGATAATAAAGCAGGCTAACTATCTGCCAGTTGTCATACTTTTGGCCTGTAAGAATAGCCTTTATCCTTTTAGCTGATGCAGGCTAGCATGGTGCTCTTCCAGCCTGTACAAGAATCCCCTGATGAAGCGCAAGTGGAGAACCTTGGACATGGGTGTAAACTGCAGAGGGAGGGATAAGTAGGCAAATAATGAGCTGAATCCAAAGCAACATGCATTGAAGGATGTATGAATAAGATTTGGGGCAGTGCATGCTGGACACCTTCCACAGTACTCGAGAGGAGGGATTAATCACCTTTTGTGTGCATCATACATTTTCTGCGGATAATACCCATAATACCTACATTTGTGTCATTGGGTTTGCAGTTCATAAGCAAAAAGGTGGGAATCTAGAAGCGTTTGCACATTTCATGGTTCTGCACTCCAAAGGCATCACTCTTTTTCATGTTCACTCATTATTTTCATTTTGCCCAAAAGTAGATATTCACTTTTTTTTTCCTATTGCCTGCGCGCTGTCTCGTTTTGCTTCTTAACATTTCCAAAATCTGTATAAACCTGACATTCTGTTTTCATTCTGAATAAATGGAACAATTGGCATATTTGGATCATGCAGAGATAGGGATTTCAGGGAAACCGAGCCTATTTTCCTCCCAGTGTTAAGTGCTTATGTGCATTATAATGTTTTAAAAAATAAGATGTTCCAAATAAAAGTAATCAAAAAGCAGTTAACATGCCAAGGATTGAGTTAGGGCTGCTGTATACAGAGAGGAATTGGTGTCTCCTGTGGATAGGTGGACCCCAGTGACTGAGTTTCTTGAAGACGTGTATGGTGCAAGCCTACCACTTGGGGGCAGCACCCATCAACTGCCAGTACCACAAATTCCAACCCAAACTTAACATCTGAATCTTCAACATTCAAACCTTATTAAAGTCTGACTTATAATTAATCTGGAGTGTTCTGCGTTGTACATTTCTATGGATTGGGGGGTGTATGGAGAAGCAGACATTCACATATATTTTAATTGTTCATGTTTAATGATGACAGTTCCTCAGTTGGACCCTTGGTCAATCCAGGAAATTGATGCTTTAATATAAATAGAATGAGGGTAGCGAGCTTATTTAGTTGTGGTGTCTGCACCATATGTAAATGGTGTTAACCCAAACTATTACTATACTATCCTGTCTACACATTTTTAATTATGAAATTTTCCAATAATTTTACTAACATAACTTGAGTAAACCGCTTGGGCTAGTACAGAGGCCCCAAACTTAACCATGTTCCTTTTTGAGATGAAGCAGACCACAGGACTGCCAGAGAGCAAATGTTCAATCCAACAGTATTTTAATGCAAGTCATTAACAGCTGATTATCAGAATCTCTTCCACTTATGAGCTCAGTTAAAGTCCATTTTCTCCATTGGAGTATTAGCGGTGACAGCAAATATAACATGCCCATCAATTAATTTATTTTAAAAGTTCAGTTGTCAGTCGTGATTGTGAAATTTAAAACTTCAACACTTCATAAATACATTAAAAATAGTCTCTTTAAAACTGAGGCATTTACATTTCCTAAGTTACTATATATACTATATACTCAAAAATACAGCTAATTCTTAGAAATATTTCATAACAGCCGTATTTCTCCATTTTAAGCCAACTTAATTTTATATAACCCATAAATGTAGAAAGCTGTGAATCTGGGGTTTAAAGTTTAAAACATCTTCATAACCATGGGATCAGATCCTTTCTTAAAGGTAGAGAAAGACAGATCCCATCTAAGAAGAAACATTTAAGGCTTATTTTTCAGTTGGCCCTGAAAGAAAATTGGTCTAGAGGTCCTTAAATGCACACAGCTGGATTTGCTCCTGCTTGTAGAATGCAAACAGCTGGGGGTCCATCAGGGTTTCCAGCTCGTGCTGTCGCTCTGCAGACTGTGAGAAGCTGTCTGGGCCCTGGCCGCAACCCCCTTGCTGGGGGTCACTGGGGTAGCCGGGATGCACCATCAGCTCCACTGTGACAGGTCCCTGTGTCCCTCGCACTGTGTCACACTGGGGTACGGCAAGAGGGCTCTCGGGCTGCGAGGCTGCCAGGGCTTTTCCGATGGCCCGCTTGATGCTGCTGACAGACATGTTCTCCCCCATTGTGGTCAAGCCCAAGTAGACATTAGGCCACCTGCAATGGACATAACAAAGGTGTGGAAACCTACCTGCTTCTCCATCAGCATGACAAATAAAGTAGATAGATGCGATTACTATGTCAGTGTGATATATTTATACTTTATAGATGTAGTAAATTAGTGACATTGCTTAATTGTTTCATTCCCCCAAAAGGACAAATCTTAAAGATAAGCACCTGAAGTTCTCATTTTCAAAGGTACAACAAAAGATCCCATCTTCAGATTAATTGTGGCAGCCTTGCTGCACTTGTACTGCAGCTCGAAGGCACAGCATGGGCACCTTTACCTGATCCCATGCGCACGGAAGACTGTGGATGAGTCCCATGCGTCCTTCTCCACCTGCGTGTAGAACTCGTGCAGGGGCAGCGGGAGCCAGGAGCAGGACTGGAGGCCGGGCTCCACCGGGACACGTGTGAAAGGAATGCCGTATTCCGACAGCACCCTGGCAAACACATCCCTCACCTCTGTTAAGCGCAAGGAGAGACCGATCAGGTACGTATTCCTAATACAATGCGGTAACACATATAGGCACAGACTCAAGGTGGTCCCAGCTAGTGGCCGTGGCCATGCTCTAACCTTCCCTGAGCAGTCTTTAGCGGTACAGGCCATTTCCCTACCTGGCAGAACGTGGACATGCTGGTGGCCATCCATATGAGAGGGCAGATGACCCAACAAATCACAGAACAACTTCACCTGGGCCTGCAGCTCCAACTCCACCTGGGGAACAATCCAAAATATAGCACAATATACATCTCTATATCACAGAATGCCAATTCAATGCATGTACATGTCGACACACACAAGAAAACAAAAACCACCGACAGTAAGTGTCTGGCCATTAATACACACCCACCAAATCGCATTTCCGTTAGAAATGGATGCCAGTCCAATCAGTATTTCTGCAGTATTGCCTCTAATGCACTGGGCGTTTCTGCTGCATGTGCTGCAGTAAATTTATCCGATTTGTCAACCAGACCACGCTCAGCCATAGGTCTCCTATGGGGGGTCCCAGCTATAAAATTTGTATGGGATGCTTATGAAAATAATGAATTTAGAATAATTATTTTTCAAGTGAGACCGAGAAAAAAATGGGACGGCTAAATCTCCCTCTAGCGGGGCCAGGAATCGCCCGTGGTTGTCACCGGTTTCTTTAAACATTTACCTTTGTTCACTCAACGTTAAAACTCTGCAATCCAAATTGATTCTGTGAGTGAATGATATTAGTACCTTTTTTGTTAAAACTTCATTTGAACAAGAACTACTGCTGGTCTCAGTGTTGTTGTCTTTTGTGTGTGCAGTACACGTGTCCTGCTGATATGGGGCAGTATTAACATTTATTAAAACTTGGCAGTAACTGTTGGACTGTAGCATGTATTACAGTTTTAACATGAATACTGACATTTTACACACTGCAAAAAGCACATATTTTGATGAAATGATGTAACTGAATAATGCCCAGTCCTAATGATAAGCAACATTTCTCAGCTCCTTCTAGCAGAGGGATTCAGCTTATTGCTGTTTACATAAAGCCTATTTTGCAATTGTCTGTGCTTGTATTCACACCGGTGTCTCAGTCTTTTAAAAGCCCTGGCATGACATGTGCAACTTTACACCCTTACCCTTTCAAAAACATGTATGCCCTGTTCCTAATAGCTCTGGACACCAGAATATGACCTGTACAAGTGATCCATACATCTCTGCAGGTTACGGCATAGAGAGATTCAAGTTGAAATTTTCAAATGTTAAATGAAAATGCCAGCTAGTGGACGACAGTGACCTGCAGAGGCTTACCTCAGCCATGCTCAGGTGGCCATTCTGTAGAACCTTCCGGAAACCCATCTTACCATGGAAGAACCCATCATCATTGACAAGTGTGGAGTCCCGCCTGAGCCTCTGGCAAACGGGGATGCCCTCGGACAGATTGGCGTGAAGGCCAATGGGAATGCAGTGTCTTAGAGAGCCAAAACACAGACATACGCCAGGTCATTCATCAGAACAAACTCCATGCAATAGCTACACAAAACCTTGACAAAAACAAACAGATGATTTGTCGATACCACTTAGTTGTTCTTGTGTAAAAACGTCTTGCATATTTAAAAAAAAAGGGTCATATTTAAACGACTGGGTTTTACAAATAATTTACAAATATAAAGCCTTCACATGTACATTGTGTAGCTGTATAGTGATTTAGGGCAGTGGTTACCATACATCTCAGCCATTCTATATCGTTTCATATTTTGGTTAAAGCACACCTGATTCAAATAAATAAGGACTTGAATATCAGATTGATTAATTCCGTTATAATCAAATTGTCTTGTGGTAGAGTAAACTAAAGTATGCATTTCCAGTAGGTGCTCAATGAAACGCTCAAGGAACCATCAAAATACGGTTTAGCAGCTTACTCCACATGAGAAGTACGGTAGTACAGCGTTCTATTCAAGAAGTGCTAAATATGAAAGTCGACAAGGAAGCAAACAACCACGGCATTACTGAGAAAATAAAGCATGGCTGTATGGAAATGTGGACTCATACCTGATCGCCAACTCTGCCGCATCTTTAGCCGAGCTGGAGTTGACCAACAGCGACACGTTGGAAATGGCCCCAGCCAGGAAGCAGTCCACTATCCCCCGGTTCCGCCTGGGACAGTATCCAAAATCATCTCCAGTCACCACCAGCTTGATTTTCGGCTGTGGCATTCTTGTTAACAGCTGCTGCGATAAAGGAAGTGGTGTTTTTAAAAAAAATAAAAAGTCAATTTACCCTCAAGACACGTTTCTAGGAAAAAGTAACTTGGGTTAAAAGGACAAAAGCGCCCGAGTCCTTTAAAGAAGTAATCATGCAGCGATCGGTACAATGTAACTCGAAAGGGCACTTTCTGTTCAGAATAACCTTCACACGTTTACGTAACTTGCCGTTAATCTGGTTCTTTTGCCCTGTGTACACAAAGTGACGCCTATTCCTTGTATCATTATGCGGGTTTCAGGAACATCCACACAACTTAAACTCGCTTATGAAGACGCCAATCCCAACACTGTATATAAATATATATATACCCTCCATTAAGCTGCCGATAACTGGCACTTCTTTCAAGGAGTGACCAATTACTGGTTGCCCTGGGCGATAAAATAAGCCTTCTGTCAGCTAGACAATATATTACTTTTATTACCTTTCATCGTTGCTTCCAGGAATATTGTACAAATAACAATAGCGACAGCGTGGTCGTTTCCATGATCATCCATTTACTTGAAATACAACGCAAATGGAGACGACAGCGCCTCACCAGAAATCCAGCAAACAAACGTTTCGAAGCACAGTAAATGGCTAAGATAAAATCTGATATGGTAAAAGACTTACCCATTTTTATTTCTCTTTATTGTCCATTAATGCGCAGAGCGAGACATATGAGAAATAACAGCCACTGCTAAAACGAATGGCTGTTTCCTTTTCCGGGTTTGTTGCGCCCCCTAGTGCACTTTGTATTTCAAAATAGTATTTACAGAATTTTAAAATAAATACTTATCTGTATTATTTATCCCTTCTTATGATTATATAACCAACGCTGGTAATAACTGAAAGTAGCGTAGATTATCGATTTCAAGAAAATCCTTTGTTAACCAGTGGTTTTTGTCTTTGTACTTTATTATACCAAAGCAGACCAGTAAACGTGCAACTTCTTGTTTTTGTAAAAACTGCTGACTCATTACAAGTTAAGTTCAATGTGTCCTAACCATATAAATTTTTATAATAAATTAAATATAGGCTTGTGACACCCTTGAGATCAGTCAGTTACAAACAGATGAGAAGTCAGTGAATATCTAAATGGTTGTCAAATATCTAAATGTTTGTCAGTTATGCCTAGGCATACTTAACTATATGTGTTACTTTTTGAGTCACATTATTTTGCGCTGTTTTTGAAAGTGAACAGTTATGTTCAGCATTCTTGCAGTTGTGGCAGCACAATGAGTTGTTGCTGTTTTGGCAAAATTCTTCTGGTCAATCCATCAATAATCTAAGTGATTTAACTATGCAGATGGGAAGCCTGTTGGATCATACTATCGCCAGAACAAATCTGGGCATGTGATCATATTCAGGAAAGCATTATGTTTCGGTCACTGTGCTGCGGTTTTCCCTGCCTTGTGCCTGTAGCTTCCAGGATATGCTCTGTGGATGTGAAGCATGAAGAAGTCTGGTACGCCTGAGGGTTACTGGGATTGCTGTCAATGCCTTAGGCCTTGTGGGATTGCTGTCAGTGCCTTAGGCCTTGTCCACTGTGAATGTGACTGTGTACTGCAGATATGTGCCACCATAGTTTCAAGGGCTGAGATTAAGAGAACAACGTATCCTGGTGTGCTAGCATGACCCTGGGTTACTCTCCCGGCTGGGAGGAGAACTGGGAGCCACTAGTATGTGTAAAACAGAACAACTAATGTAAGATTAACTCATGCTTTACTGCATTACAGAACATATGGAATAACTGAATCAGTGTTAGGTAAGAACATGTAATCTATATAATCCTAAATGCATTGTATAATATATTCTATAAGAAGATGTTGTTCATTGTCAGAAATAATGAGAGCAGGGGAAGTCTTTGTACGAAATAAGGTAGAATAGGGGGTTAACGGCCTTGGAAGACTGCAGGCTGGCGACGAGCCAACAAGGAACCATAAGGAGCATCTGGTGATCTTGTGCAGGGGCATTAATTGCAGAAAAGGTATAAAAAGTGTGTTGATTTGTAAGTCGGGGCTCTTCTCCTTTGCATGAGGGGAATCCCTTTTTGAAAAGACGGGGAATTAAACGGGGAACTTCTCCTACCCTGAAGTGTCTGCAGTTTATTTATGTTCATCTGACATTTTTGACTCTCCAGCTCCAAACCCCCGGAACCCTGCATAAGACAAGCAGGTACAGAAGATGGAGAGATGGGTGGATGAATGGAAAATATCTCAGTGGGTAGCACTGTCACCTCACACCTGTTAGGGTCCTGAATCCCTCCCCCAGTGATCCTGGAGTTTGCATGTTCTCTGCTGGCTGCTTGAATTTCAATTGTAGCCCAAAGACATGCAATTAGACTAACTGATGTCTCTAAACCGCCCATGGTGTGTCTGTGATCTGTAATGAGATTGTATCCAGAAGGTACATAAACCTGAAGTCACCTAAAATCTGTAGACAATTACAGGAGAGAATCTGAGACGCATGGAATGTGAGAAGAGGAAAGCCTAACGCTGCCTGCTGCTGGATGTCTTCTACATTTCCCTGGAAACGGGATGTAAACACACAGAATCCGAGATGAGAACAGATCAGAGTTGTAACCTGGACTGCAGAACGTAACAAAATCCGTATCAGAATCTAATTATCACACTAAAGAGAGCAGGTGCATGACATCGAGTCTGATATCAGTTATCTTATATCTTACAGAGGAAGACAGTTCCTAAGATGTTGTAGCAGGGGGTGTTTCTGCTATGTTATATGAATGTATATGTCGTGGGCCTACTGTCTGTTTATGGTTATATTGGTGTAAAACTGGTCTGTAGTAGCAGAGATGGACCGATCAGATCTAGAAAGTAAAAATCCAGACAAAGATTTTGTTTCAACCAACCAGTTGAGTACTCTGTGACTGTGACTCTTTATTCACACCTCAGCATGTTTCTGGGATGGGGGGGAGCACCTGGATGATACCCTACAGCCAGACAGGGTGAGCATGCAAACTCCACACACGTAGAGCTGGGGCACAGACTCAAACAGGACAACTGACGAAATGCTTATGCTTTTTATTGTGTTATTGTTTATTTGTATATATTCTAATGTTAAAATATGCAAGCAAATATACACTTACTATATAGCTCTAAGGGCGGCACGGTGGTGCAGTGGTCAGCACTGTTGCCTTATGCCTCTGGCACTGGGATCTGCGTCTCCGCCGTGGCTCCATGTGTGGAGTTTGCATGTTCTCCCTGTGTCTCTGTGGGGTTTCCTCCAGGTACTCCAGCACCCCCATAGTCCAAATACATGCTAAAGTGAATTGGAGTTACCAAATTGTATGGGTGGGGGTTTTGTTTATGTTACATTGTTGCTCCCCACCAGGGGCGTCTTGGCAGGGGCATTTTGAATGTGGGGTCCAAATGAATAATTATGAAATGTGAGGGGGACACATCCCCCTCAGAGTTAATGGCGGCGACGCCCATGGTCCCCACAACGTGATAAAAACCTGTTGTTTTGATGTTGTGGGGACATTTTTTTGCCCCCCCCCACAATCAGAAACACAATTTCATAAAAATCTGTGAAAGTAATTTAAAAACTAAATATGGCAAAGGTCTTGTATTTTGTTTGGTTACTTATGGTTAATGTTAGGACTGGGTAGGGGTTGTCATTTGAGACTAGGGCTTCGCCCATAGAAATGAATGGATGGTCTCCAGAAAGATATCAAAACAAACTTGCGTGTGTGTGTGTGTGTGAATGGTGCATGCAATGCGTTGGCACCCCATCCTGGGTTATTCCCTGCTTTGCACCCATAGCCTCCAGAACTGGGTCTGGGCCCGACAACCCTAAAGAAGGTGCAAAAGATAGACAAATGTAGATTCAATAAGTGTCTAACACTTTTGCACAGTGTAATTTGTGAGGTGAATGTGTGTGATGTGGAATGGTGTTTGGGTTAGGTCATGGTGGTGCTTCAGCACTGTTCCCGGGGATGCTGTGCCGAAATTGCTCCTCCATCCATGTACTTTTAATGTCATCTAGCAAAGAAAAGGTTAAATAAAGAAGACCTGCATCAAAATCACAGAGCAAATTTCCAAAACCAACTCAGTCTCATATCTAAGAAAATGAGTTTTGGAAATTTAATAAGAGTTCTTTGTTGGATTACTTGGGGAGCGAGTGAGTTTCAGTTCCCGATAATCTAACATATGATGAGGAAGCCTGACTTTAGCTCATTGGGGGTCTCATCTCAAAACAACAAAAAATGCACTGAGTGAGCTTTGGAAATTTGCTCTTCATTTAACTTATACAAGCCCGACGTTATGCAAATTGTAAATAACATAATGCAATAATATTGAAATCTCATAAACTCATATTTTATTCACAACAGAACATATAAAACATATCAAATGTTTAAAGTGAGACATTGTGCTATTTCATGAAAAATATTGGCTCATTTTGAATTTCATGACAGAAACACATCTCAAAAAAGTTGGGACAGGGGCAATAGGAGGCTGGAATAGTTAGTGGTACAAAAAACTCAACAGCTGGAGGAACGATTTTCAAATAATTATGGCAGTAACATGATTGGGTATAAAAAGAGCATCTTAGAGTTGCAGTGTCTCTCAGAAGTAAAGACGGCCAGAGGATCACCAATCCCCCTAATACTGTGTCGATAAATAGTGAAGCAATTTCAGAAAAAAGTTCCTCAGTATAAAATTGCAAAGAGGTTGAAAATATCATCTTCTACAGTACATAATATAATCAAAAGATTCAGAGAAGCTGGAGAAATCTGTGCGTAAGGGAAAAGGCCAAAAACCCATACTGGATGCCTGTGATCTTCGGGCCCTTAGGCGGCACTGCCTCACAAATAGGCATGATTCCTCAATGGAAAACACTAAATGGGCTCAGGAATATTTCCAGAAAACATTCAGTGAACATAATGTTCGCCATGTCATCCGAAGATGCCAGTTAAATCTGTATCATTCAAATAAGAAGCCGTATTTGAACATGATCCAGAATCACTGACGTCTTCTCTGGGCCAAAGCTTATTTAAAATGGACTGTGGCTAAGTGGACAACTGTTCTGTGGTCAGATTAATCTAAATTTGAAATTCTTTTTGGAAACCAGGGATGACGAATCATCCAGACTAAAGAGGAGAAGGACCACCTAGCATGTTATCTGCGCTCAGTTCTAAAGCCAGCATCTCTGACGGTATGGGGGTGCATTAGTACATATGGCATGGGCAGCTTGCATATCTGCCACCATCAATGCTGAAAGGTACATCCAGATTCTAGAGCATCATATGTTCTCTGTTTTGAAAATATCTGGAACTATCCTACTACTATTGGCTTGTTAGAAAGGTGTGGCTGCTGTGGTGCACCCAATAAGAATGCATAGAAGATGTTCTCTGGAACTTTTAATACAAGACTTGAGACAGTTATTAACAAGGCTCTGTACGTGTGTGTGTGGTCAGTTATTTGAACACACACAACTAAAAAATGCTCAGTGCAGTATATCACCCTTCCTCTCTCGGTATGAACTAAACTCCCATTACAAGAAAGAAAGAAAAAAACATGGCAGGGATGATGTCCAGATTACACTCTGCCTCAGTCAGGTTCCCTATTGGTCGCGTATCTCAGACGAAGTGGTCCAATAACAACAGGAAATGGGCGAGGCTTGCAGGAAATGGGCAGGGCTCACAATAAATGGGCGGGTGGGGGTGGCTTTGTGCTTCATTAACTCCCTTCTCATCCCTCTGTTTTAGGGTTTTTGTTTTTATATGGCAAAAATACTCCATAAAGGTAAATGGTGGCCCATCCATTGTGAATCTTATTAATACTCAGTTTTCAGATTATCCGAAACCTTGATTAATCCATACATTTTCTGTACCCACTCGTCCAACGTAGAGTTGCAAGGGTCCTGAGTCTATCCTGGAAGCTGTGGGCATAAGGCAGGGAACAACCCAGGTTGGGGCATCAACACCATTCACACCTACAGGCAATCTGGCAACTCTGGGTTACCTCAGCATGTTTTTGGACTATGGTGGGAAGCTTGAGTACCAGGAGGAAACCCCGCAATGACACTGGAAGAACATGCAAACTCCACACACGTAGAGCCAGGATGGAGACTGAACCCTAGTCTTCAGAAGT
This sequence comes from Mormyrops attenuatus, assembly GCA_026777985.1. Lineage (NCBI taxonomy): Eukaryota > Metazoa > Chordata > Actinopteri > Osteoglossiformes > Mormyridae > Mormyrops > Mormyrops attenuatus. Next base: position 34,318,896 of record JAODKC010000044.1, on the reverse strand, counting down.
GTGAGGCAGCAGTGCTATGCACCACACCACCTCAACCTGAGTAATGCGTGCTGAGAATGTATCCATGCTTTTCTGGAAAAATGTCACAGAAAGTATTCACCTTGCATATTATGAGAAGATGGAGTCTTCTCATGAAGAAATGTTGCAGACTATTAGCCACTGGCCAAAGTGTAAGTTGAAATATTCTCAGAATATTGATATTTGTTATCCAGTGCCATTAGAGGGGCATGGAGACCCTAGCAGATTTGAGGAGGGGGGGGGCACTTCAGAAGGGCCCCCTGCACGCCTGGGAAAATACACATAGATACACAGAGACATACACATTGACATCACTGAATTATATAGATTAGGGAATAAACAAATTTGTTGTAAGCAGTTCCATCTTTAATTAACAACTTCACAAGAGTAGCAGTCCCAATCTACACAGTGACGGTTCTAGCTTTTGTAGCACCCTGGCTGGCCCCCACTTTGCCCCCCACCCCTGCCGCCCCCGGCCAACACCAAAGCACCATTCGTCACCCGCTGTAATTTTAATTTTTTTATTAAGCCATTTAGAGCAATACAAATAAATAATGATAAAACTTTAAGCTACAAAAATATATACAAAATAAGATACATAAATATTAAAAAGTAGTAACAGACAAATAGAAACAAATTATAGTATATAAATTAAATATAATGGGAATTGAATTATTACATTACCCAACTGGGTAAGAAACATACTAGTGCTAGTCGTATAGCCTATTTCATTACATGCATAATATTATACCCATAAAGACATGAAACGGCTGCATACCTTTATCTTTTCCATGTTTGTCCTGTTCTTATTTTTCTGTTTCTGGGCACCTGGTGGCTCAGATCTTTTCTTATTCATATATGTTCATTTGAAACTGAAGCATCAATATACTACCCATCCCCCAACACTGTCAACCAAGAGTCAAAACTAAACCTGTTCACCTTGGCTTCACTTGTGTTGCTAGAAATTTTCGGCCCCATGAAGGCATATCATATTGGGCCCCCCAATCCTGACCAATCCAGTTATATTCCAAATTTTCTAGGCGCCCTGTCACTCAGGGGCCCTTGAAATCGTCCCCCCGCCTTGAAAACTTCCCCCCGCCTTACAGCGCCCCTGCTTGGCTACATATTATTGTTAACTATTTTGCATAAACCAGAAAAAAAATGCAACAATATGTCTGTAACTATATATTCACAGTATCATGAATGAATTATGGTTTATAGGTTTAAGTCAGAGTTAAGTCAGCGCTATTGGTTAGATTCCCCCGCTCACCCTACTTCAGGCTTCTAGTGGGGCGATCTGAGGTTAGACCAGCTCAATCTCGTACTTTTGAGTGGTAACCGGACTAGCCTTCAAACTAGAATCAGGGTGCCCACTCCACGTGATATTGTATCATCTGGCAGACCGAGGTATCACGGTCGCTGCAAGATACGAGGAGACTCGCATAAAGAGAAAAACAACGCCCTTTTAAGCCCTTAATAGAACACAGGTATTAAACAACCACCAAATTTGCGTGGATCAGACAAGACACAAGCAAGGGCACACACGACAATCAGGAACACAACAAGTGTTAACAATAACAGACACAGGGGCTATTTACAAATTCCCAGCATGCTTCGGCGCTGTAATATCATTGACATGACGTGCAAATTTGTGCCGGGCCACGGGCCACCCCAAGCAAGATGCCGTGCTGGTCGGCTGCCTATATCAGCCATAACTACATACGCAGCCGCCCAGGTGGAGAAACTGGTAGAAATCTGGGCAAACCTAAGGTTTTTAGACTGCCCCCCACCCCTCCAACACCTCATCTGAATTGGACTCAGAGGCTATGGATTATGACTCTGAGCAGATACTCCAGACTCAGCAGACTCTGACTTTCATCATCAAGCCTCATGCCTCTCACTGTGTGTCTTCAATAATGTGAGCAAAGCGAATGTGCTCATGTTGAATACAGTGTTGAATTTTAACGAAAATTCTATTCTATATTACTATAGGCCAGTGGTTCTCAATCCTGTTCCTGGCGCCCCCCCGGCAGAAGGTTACAGACCGAACGCGGCATGCGCTATGTGTGCCCCATTCAAAAAAACAGTGGTGTCCGCGCCATGGGGCTTCTGCGCACAGAGTAGGCGTGGTTTTCAAAACTCTCTCCTGTCATTTCAGCTCGCGGTCAGTAGCGATGATGTATATTTCGCATGCAAAAGGATGGTACGCTTGTGTGATATAGGTCTGGGAACTCAGACACGGACAATAAAGGTTTTTCCTCCATTTCGATTTCTGTGCCCGGTTCGGGGCCTTGTTTCTATTGATCGCGCCACAATGCGTCACAGCGCGCAGCAAAGTTCATCTTTGACCACAGTGCTCACGCAAGCTGCCCGAGAGGCACGCGGCATGGAGCGCAGCATAGTGCGCGCCGCATTCGGTCTGAAACCGGCTTTAACCTATTAAGCACCATCTGAGCCTGATTAAGGTAGGGTTGGAACGAAAACATTCTGGCAGGGGGGGCGCCAGGAACAGGATTGAGAACCACTGGTATAGGCCTACTTATTGTTTTATGTTTATGGAAAGTTTCCTCCTTTGAAAATTACCGGAATTTGCATCCCTAGTGATAAGGGGTTCAGTAAAATTAGTTTTGGTATTGAAAGGTCAGACAAAATACAGATGCAAAACAGCCCTAACCCAAGCATTGCAGCTCACATAGTACTTGCCTTCTGTCCATCGGACAGGACGCCATAAAAAGATGGTAACCAGGAAGCAGGACGTGGACTCGCTGACTGGAAGAGAGTATCCGGACAAAACGTAATGGAAAAAGACTCAAGGGTGGATAGTTGATTTGACTATGCTTACCTACATGCGTAGGTAAACATAGTAAAGTGCACGCATTCCCATTAGCCTACACATAGCTTTAAAGGTTCCCAACTTCGCAATTACCCAGGACAAATAACTCAAACACCGATGTGACTTCGCAAATCCTGTTTGTACTCCTCCACTCTAGGTTTAAGATCCTGAAAAAGTTGAGATCTGAGCTGTCTTAAATTGTGCCATTTTGGTCATACGAACCAAATCAATATTCAATACAGAAAGCAACCCGCAAAAAGCAAAGAATTTACATCTTCTTACATTGATATTTGAAAGATCTGTCAAAGCGTTCTTTCAAATATCAATGTAAGAAGATGTAAATTCTATGTAATGAATCTATGGATGCAATTGTCAACATATTTCAAGATAGTTTAGTTACTGCAACAAAGTTAACAATTCAATCTAAGTTTGACCAAATGTGAAATCATGTCTGTTTCAATAAAGCAATAATTCTATGAATGTGTTATCACATAATATGTAGCATTACAGTATAATGGAGTTCAATAAATTTAAATTTGCAACACATGGTAGAAAAGGCTATCTGTTGTTTAGGGTACTTGGCAATAGGCCATTTGTGGATGATTGGCAGCTCCACACTAGACAGCAAACTAATAGTGTGTGTATGTCAGCCAGTGTCAGTCAAAATGCTTAGTGTATTAAACCATCCATCCATCCATCCATCATCCACCACTCATCCAAGGTCGGGTCGCGGGGGCAGCAGTCTCGGCAGGGAAACCCAGACTTCCCTCTCCCCGGCCACTTCATCCAGCTCCTCTGGGGGATTCCCAGGCGTTCCCAGGCCAGCCGAGAGATATAGTCCCTCCAGCGTGTCCTAGGTCTTCCCCGGGGCCTCCTTCCAGTGGGACATGCCCGGAACACCTCACCAGGGAGGCGTCCAGGAGGCATCCTAAGCAGATGCCCGAGCCACCTCATCTGGCTCCTCTCAATGCGGAGGAGCAGTGGCTCTACTCTGAG
>JAODKC010000044.1:34288002-34302310 GCA_026777985.1 Mormyrops attenuatus | reverse complement strand
GGTCCCATTGGATCAGAGCCTTGGTGTCGCTGTTTGGGTGGTTCCCTGACACACACCTTGTTTCTGAGAATAGGTGTAGGGGGGTCTGGAATCTTGGGGGACGTTACGTTTTAACCTTGTCTTTATTGTGCGTGTGTTTTGTGCGTTTTAAGAATCGGCGTAGCCCGGTAGCGGTCGGGGCGGGGCGAGCGGAGGGAGTGTTCACGTAACGCTTGCCTGTGCCAGAAGTGTGGGGTTTATTAGTGTGCCTTGTGGTGCTGTTGGTGTGCTGTGCCTTAATCGGGATGCTGTGTGGTGCGCGATTCACGGTGTGTTAACGGGTCAATACACGCTTGGAAGGGTTGGTTTGCTACGGGGGGACAGCGGGGCAGAACACTTTGTGAACCTAGACCCGACCTAATGGCTCGCTGCATGAATTGTATTTAATAAAGCTATTTTTGTAATTATAGCTGGCGTCTTGTGGTGAGCTACTTTTCCCTTCCAGCCTCTGACGCTCTTCTAGGTTTATTACACTATTAACAAATTTGATAATATACCAAATATTAGCGACGTTAGTTAACTAGCTACCATAATAAAAGGTCCAAGATTAACTTACTCTGCTTTTAAAAGATAGATATTTACTCTATCAATGATTAATTACTCCCATACAAATGTAAGACAAAACCAAACCCAACTTATCGGTATGGTAAAATGAATGGTGACCAGTGGCTTTCAAATTAGAGACGCAAGCTAGAGTGGCGGTAAAAAAACGCTTTGGGAAAATATGGTATTGTACTGTATTTTAAGTGAACAAAGATGAAGCCCATTTACGCTACGGCACCATAAATGCGACAAGTTAATCGACTAAGCGAGTTTCTCGATGCAAGTCCCAGATCTAGCTAAGACTAACTTAATTGTGTAGTAACAATCTTCTTGGGTAGACATCTGATCCGTTAACCAATCCCAATTTCCACACGTAGCAAAACAATTTGTTTTACTGATGCAGTTTCCCTCCTCGGACGATGAGATCCTGCACAGGCAACAGGGATGTCTGACCGGGGGTGGGACTGAAGATGACTTCAAATGACTGAAAATACTGTTCAGTACTGTAAAATGATTTACTGGTGCTATACGTCTACAACATCCCTTATTTAAATCGTTGTTATTCACAATATTACCGTTAAATTTAATAAAAAACAGTATCTTACTCATGGAATTTGGCTGTATTTTTACAGTAATTTTTCACAGTGTACCATATAAGGATGGCGATGAGGATTACGTAGTTATTTATTGTTGCAAGGAAGGGGGGTCCCCTATTTCCGACGCCAAACTTGCTTGCAGGTCTCTTGTGACATCCAGACATAGAGCCACCTGGTCAAATATTTGTCTGCAAATTTATCAGCGATTATTTATTTTATCAACTGTGAGTGGCCTTCGATAATCTTTTACTACGTAATTTAACCTGGGATCTTTCCATGGGCGTTTCTAACTACTGTACTAGTCATATTTATTTGCTACAGAGAAGGCCTTACCTTGCTCTTATGATATTAAGTAATTCATACCTGCCTACATTAGGTTGTGAAAAATAGGGGATCCCGGTGATAAAATTTACCGAGTAAAATTATCAGGGAGAAACCGGGGCAAATCGGGAGAGTTAAAGGCAAGCATGAGAAATCTCACCCGGTGTTTCAGGATTCATTCAGGTGATAACATCTAGTTTATAAAACCAGGATGGCCAGTTCTCCAGGACCAACGCTGTATAACCGGGTTAGTGAGGCTCTTAATTGATATGTGTTTAAACAGGCACTTGTAAAAAACACTACCTCTGCAAGGAATCTCACCCCTCCCACTAAAAATATCCAATACATGTTGGTACACCTGTTGGAACTAAAGAATCCTGTGTTAGTCAGTGTTGAAGATTACAGATTTTAGAAGGTACAGCTGTCCTACAGATACTAATTAGCCTGTGCAATTTTAACCTACTAATTTTTTCCTCTGAAGGGTATTGGGAAAAAGCTGTAACAAATGCCTTTTCTTATACATCTTATAAGTTTGGTGGACTGAAGGCATGGGTGAATACCATCTGATTTTTATCTCTCCTGCAGATGTTTCTTGTTTTTTTGTTTGTTTTTTTTTTTAAATTTATCTTCTAAACAGGTTCGAAAGGTTTGCCCTGTGGTGGGTTGGCGCTCCCTCCTGGGTCATTCCCAGTCTTGCTAGGATTAGCTACAGATTGCTGCAACCCTGAATAGCACAAACAAGTACAGAAGATGGATGGATCTTGTTGGATGGCTAGAAGAATACCATTTTGGTTTTAATACCATTAATATATTAATAAAGACTGTAAATTCACTATGTAAAGTCCATTAAACAAAAATTAAAATTAATCAAGTACTATGTATATCTGTCTGTTTATTTTCCACGAGCTTCTTCTGGTCAATAGCCTGTTCCAGGCAGCATAGGGCACAACCCGGGATGCCAGCATATCATCCCCATACTCACAGACCAGGGGCAACTTAGAGACTCCACATAGCTTAAATGTCTTTGAAATACAATCAGAAAATGGAGTACCTGTAGGAAATTGACACAACACAGGCAGAACATGTAGACTCCACAAATAGAGAAAGTTTGTCTCATATGAGAGCCTTCATTCACAATTGACCATATACCTCACATGAAAGTGATTAATTATTGTTGACACTCCACAACAATAAAACGTGTTCTAGGCACTTAACTCATAAGCGGGGGGGGCATTCTTTGCTCAGGGTACCTCAGACTTTGCTTGTTGGGGATTTGAACCAACAACCCTTTAATCACAAGCATGCTTCCATGACCATTGGCCACCACTGTCCTATATATGGTATGCATTATATTTCATATGCAAATGAGGGTTACAGTATCATATTCCCGGGAGCAGATGGAAATGTAGCCCTGTGTACTACGCCCATAGCCAGAAATACATTTCATGGCCTGTTTGGCAACCCCCGACTGGAAGGGTTAAAACCTATTTGTGTATGTGCCTGTTGTGTAGCAGGGAACTTGGTGGGAGCAAAGACATGGACTGCCGGGGGTCCCCACGGACTGGGTTGGAAAACATTTACTTAGACTGTACGCTGTAGTAAACAGTGGCTGCTCACACACAATTTCCAGCACCTCTTGTGGTGAAAAGGGGACAGTGCAGGGCAGCAGCCTGCCTATCTGACAGACCTGCCCTTCAGCTGCTGAACGCTGGACAGAAAACTGATCTCAGATTTAATCCACAGGAGACGTAAATAGGTCTTTGTTCCAACTGTTTCTCTTAGTTATTCAATTACTGTAATTATTATTGTTTTTTTCTGTTTACACTAGCCCTTACCTCTTGCTGTAGTGGTTTTTGATTCTGGAACTTTACCTAGTTTATGCAACCAAAACCTGACAATAACTCTTTTTTTGTCTATATTTCTTTTTAATGTATAAATTATAAATGCTAATTGTGTTCCCACACGTTTCCCATATACTTGAATTTGACATAGATGAGAAGAAAAACTGTGATAAGGAAGACATCCGATATTAAATCGCCTCCTATCTATTATATTAAGTTTTAAATTTATACTATGAAGCACAAGCAGCATCGGTCAGGATGCGTCCTATGCGGATGTTTCTCACTACTTAATCGCTTCTCTTAACTGAAGTAACAATTTGAACAATAAGGAACCACGCGTGATGTTTCAGTGTCAGTCAGGTGTTAATGAAAACGTGTTCTCTAAAACACTCTGAGCCTTCTGGACCAGGATTGTTTTTTAACATTATTATTTTTATTGCATTGTTATTGTGGAGTATAACAGAGAACCGTGCAAATGGTAAGGAGATGTCTCACATAGCTACATCAAGGATCTAAGTAGCAATAATCATTTAATTCAGAATGAAGGAGTAACATTTTTATGTTCTCTGCAATTCTATATTTTATTACTTGACAAAATTTGATCTCATAAGACGAATTATTATTATTATTGCTTATGTAATTCTGGTTTTGGCGAAAATGTATCAACAGGTTAAACTAGATCGAGTTTGCCACGCGATTATGTGAATCCGTAACGCTGCACAAATTAAATACAAGGTAGACTCCGATGTATATTTACTCGTTTTGTATGATCCCTTTGCTGAATTCATTTTTCTTATTGCATGCTATGTAATTCAGCAATTGTGAATGTATTGTGCTTATCTGTGACTTTCGATAAAATGTTTTGTAAGAAGTATCATATTTATTTTGTATCGTAATTAACCTTAATTACTGCACCTGCCTCTGATGACGTATTAATTACACACTCGGATTAGCCATGGTACTGAATGAATTGTAAATACAGTATATACTGTATTATACTTAAAAACGCAAGCCTGCCAGCTGTAATTCGTATATAGTCCGTGTCGTGATCGCCGGGGCACGGACCGGGGAAGCAGGACATAATCCGTGGAGTCACTCGGAACCATGAAACGACGTCACGCGACGTTAATGACTGGACTGGGGAAACTACTCTAACGCGGACTTAAAGACTCAGGACTAATGAAAACAACTCGAAACAGCTGACGACATCGGGATTCCACACGAAGTAGCGAGAGGGGGCGTGGCACACAGGAGGATCGGCACGAGCAGGGAATGAGAGTCCGTTGATGTTGCTACGGTACCATATTCTTTTGTAGTTTATAAAAACCATAATTTTGTCTCTTCGTCAATGTATTCCTTGGAGTTTTATTGTTAATCAACTCTGCATATACTTCGTATATAATTATAATAATAAACACATATTCTAGGTCTATTTGACCGTAGTGTAATAATGTAATTTTCATTGTTGTAATTACTTAATTTTCACATTTATTTGAACATTTATAAAAGTGCGTGGCTCCTGAACATATATGACGCTTAGTGCTAATAAGTAATAATTTAAACAAAAGATAAAGGTACACAAACGAACCAAATAAATTAATATTCTAAGTAATTCCGTGTTTTATGCATACACATGTATCCATAATTATGCTCTTACGGGTTCTTGGGACTGTCAATAAAAGCAAAATCTAAGCCTGTATCTGTATCAAATCAGCAGTTTGGCGCGAACGAAAGTTTGGACTCATCCACATTTTTTTTTCAAATATAGTGAAAGAGACTTTGTTAACAACTCAATGTTATTTAAATGTAACTACATGTGAATGTAACACAATATTTAAAAAAAACAGTTTGTTTTACAGCTCATATTCAAATCATTTTGAGATTCAACAGGCTGAGAAAAGAACGCCCTCATTTTATCCACTAGATGGCGCCAAATTGCAGTATTTCATAGAATTGACCGGCCAGGTCGTTAATACGTATTCTCTTCCGCATTTCATGTGACTGAAGAAGAACAATCGTTTCGAAAACCGGAATACGATCGCATATTTTAAGACAGCTTAGCGTGTTCTAAAGTTGTTTTTATTAAAGGACCCGACTGCATTTATATTCATTCTATAGAATGTGTGCATTTGTAGGTCCTACATTTCGTCTCCCACTCATTTAAATTTTTTGTTTCTGTTTGAAATTTTACAACATGTTTGTCCATTATAGTGATGCGAATGAATATTAATATGGAACAACAATATTATTTATTGATTCAGATAAAACATACAGAGAAAAACCTGCTGGAAAATGTTTATAGACCTATTACCAATAATCTGAAGTCATTAAATAACGCCCATTTTGTATAATAAATAAATTGATGCAGTTATGACCAACAAATTAAGCAGAAGATTGAAACGATTATGAAACCTATACGTTGGTGGTTTTATCATAGGCTATTAGCAGACAGTACTTAAAAAACTTGCATCATTAGCTGAAATCAGTGACTCAATAATCAATATGCAATCCGACTTCCTCTACTACATTACTTGGAACGATTAAATTATAACTGATTATAATTGATTCCGTATCTACGCATCTATATATTACATAAGTTTCCATCGCTCTTTCTGTTTTAGTTTCTTGAGTATGTACTGTACATATTAAGTGGATGCTACTTTTAAACACGGCTACGATATTTTAAGTGGGAAAGACGTTCAGATTCAACTGGGAAATATGACCGCATGGCAAGTAGTATTAAACCTTCCAAAACATTTAGATGACAGACCAGTTGTTTGCTTAAATTTAAATGATAATATGTAATATGGCAGCTTGCCTAATTTTAGTCTATAATACAGTGATTAAAATATTTGTAAATAATGTCAGCGGATGAGACAACGGAAGTTGTGCAGCTTCTAAACACAGAACGACAGCCTAAATGTTACCTGTGCAAGTAATCGGAGGAGGATGTGCTGCCGTACCTTTGGTACTTATCCCAAATGTTCATCTTGAAGCACCTTTTAAAAACCTACGAACCGCTGGCTTATATCAACGAAACTGAAATAGTCAATATCAACACTAATAAACTCTTTTTATTAGAAAGATAGCAAATTACATTGTAAGGATAAGACGCGAAAACTTTTCAGATATCAAGAGAATATCATCAATGCTTGAGGCTGCCATTTAGTTCACGTGTAACACGACTTCAAAATAAACTGAATATATAGGCCTAATAAGAAGCTATAGACACAATATAAAATTTTGGAAAAGTGATTTCATAACATTTTTGTCAACTAAAGCGAGAATCGTCCTTTCTAGACACCCTATAATTCTGATAAATTTGTACCTGAAACCGTTCTCTTGTTAAAATTTTCAACGTATTGTTCCCTCCCTCAACCAGCGTTCGGAATTTCACTCCTTTTACTGAGTTAACAAAGGACAAAGGTATAATTCATCATTCCGTTTCCAACTTTGACTAGCCAGAAGTAGGGTTTGCGAGTCCCCGGGAATGAGACGGTAGGGTCCGATGAATCTAGGCAGAAGGTCGTAACCCCTTCAATCTTCAGAGGCGCTACCGCCTCCGTTGCAGTTGTCACTTCTTGCACTGGCCAGGGCCTCAGGAGGTCAAGACAAAAAAAGATTTCTCTAGCATGGAACTTCACATTATTCCAACAGAAGACTCTTGGCATCATCAATATGACTCCTTGCTGCTACAGGGCTCCAGAAAAGATCTGAGAGCTGCCAATAGGAAAGTACAAGCCTGCCTACACGTAGCTTAAAAACAATATTATACTAGGAAATTAACTATATGGTAGCTCCGAGGGTGCTCTATAAGGTGCTAAATACCGAACAAAACAATGTAAGCCATTTCAAAGAAATGAAAATCTAACATAGGCCTATTTTCGGCTGTTGTTTTATTTCAGGTATAGACAGCTACACAACTAATATATGCTACTGATATATTTAACCCTACGTCAAATTATTCGTCTTCCCATTGCCTTTGCTAGGACCATTGTCTATGAAAATAGCATTGCCTGTAATCCCCATAGCAATTAATACAAGTGATAAACATGTCCCATAAGCAGAGAGCACGTTGCAAGGCTGTAGTTTTAAAAACCAATCATTCTCAAACTGACAATCTTCAGAAAACGAGGATTTGTAAAATGTGAATTAATTTAACACAGAGAGGCCAAATTATTGGCCGTTTATAAGAACCCGAAATGTTTTGCCCCAGATATCCCCTATCCGAAAGGTGCAGTCGTTTGATGATGTATAACATTAGCAACCAGCCTAGTTATATACATTGAATTCAGAATTGCCGTAGTCTTCGTTCCGAGAACAAGAACTATTCACTTCTTCCGGAAACAAACATTCATTGAATAAACTTACACAAGCTTCAGTCAAACCGGAAACATTGCTTATATATTATTTCAATGTTAGGTCAAGAAAAACACGCCGTTTTCGCTGAATATTGCTTATTTATTAAAAAAAAATTAAGTCGTACCAAGTATTGTGAGTTACTCGGCTGTAGTGCCAACCCGACAGACTGATGCCCTTTCGTTATTGCACTGCTTGCTGAAGCTCCCACAGTAGTGCAACAGGGAAAGAGTTTCAGGCAACAGGCTTCCTCACACTCTGAAGCGCATAGCAGCACGTGATCAGCACAGGCGTTCATCATCGCTTCAGGGCTGACCACACTTCAACGAACCCCAAAGGATAAAGCATTTAAAAGGTTGCCCTTTAAATGATTGCAATATCTTTAGGGTCTATGATAAAGTAACATCAAACCAGAAACTGAAAATTCGTCAGTTTTTCACTTGTTTTCAAATTAAACACCCTTTCCTTTTAGTCACGTGGTGTAATTAAATCGAATAAACTCCACCAATATAACATATCTATATGGGGTAAGTTTCAATAATATTATACAGCCTATTAAAACATTTGCATATCATAAGTTCAAAAAAACAAATAGGCCCACGTAGGCTTGCAACACTTCAAAACATCCAAACTAATGACTGACTACACGTACATACGGAGCCTACAGAAAAATAAACCATCCATCCACACATAAAGTGATTCTGTATCATATGCAAGAAACACACTCGAAAGTTCGACCAAATCTAGTACCACAATATCGCCAGATCGTTCTACACTAAACTGTAGGTTAGACGTGTTATACTGCGTTGTGTATATCATTTAACGATGCATTAAACAGAACCAGAGCCCTTAGCACTTAAACAATGCCATTTTCCTTGCCTTTCTCGCAATGGCGCTAAATACAGAGGACACACACTGGCCGCCATTCAAATAGTTTTGGGACCACCTAATTCCAGGGCGCAGGGACCACCATATCGGAGACTAAAACTCTGCATTTCAGTCTTCCGTTCAATAATCCGTTGTGAAGAATATATTTGTCGTCTTCGGCGTCAACCTGAGAAGGGAATTTTAGTTATATACACACACACACACACACACACACATATTCCGAATGGCTTGTCCCATAACGTAAATCAAAATTTTGTATGATCCGTTTCTATCGAAGTCGTTTACAAAAATGAGACACTTCATCTTACAACACAAGGGCCCAAGTAATTCACAAATTGCGTACGAAAGCGACACGACCAAATCAACCAACCAAAAGGTGTGAGATGTAGCGAAGAAAATCCCTCCAACTCGAAAAAATTTAAAACAGAACAATTTTTGTCGTCTACGAAATCTACGCAATACATCACTTCCAAACGTCAAAGAAATTGCTGAAAATTCCTCAGAGTCAAGACCCTATAAGCAATATTGCACTACTCCATCAATAAGCAAAAAAGCAGAGACAATATTGATAGGGTCTCGTCTGTAAGGCAGCGCTGAGGTTCTTAACCAATACAAAAATCCAGTTGATGTTACACGTTGATCATGGCAAGAACACGAACCGTGAGGCAAAAATACCTACCTGTAAGCTTGGAATTATGTAGGTTTCCAATGGAATTGCACACGTCTTAGCACGGGCGTCACGTGGCCCTCTTGCTGACGTCGTGAGAATTCCTTACTCCGCGTCGCCCTGCTGGCGGGCACGAGAATTGCGCGTGCTTGAAAAATTAGCCATTAGTTGGAATTCCTCGCCTCCGCATTTGAGCCTTGACTCGATGCAACCACACGACGCATTTACCAGTTTTTATATACAGCAACATGTGCATTTTTATGACATTACCTTAGCAGTCAATCTGGATAATCTGTATTGTTGCGCAACGCACAGGCAAATATTCTGATCGCTTTTACCTAGCTGAGCATACCGTTGGAATCGATTATAGTTGTATGTTAACGCATAGCAAGAACTGACAATCACAACAACACTGGAACATGTTACAGAAGCATGAACGAAACGAAAAAATATAGATTTCGAAACATATACGTGACAAAACCATAACATTCGCAACCGTAAACGTAAAATACCTTTTATTCCGAATCCAGCGCGTTGTATAAACAAATTGCGAAAATACTGGCTCCGTACATTTTAGTTTCTCATACGCGTACTCCGTCCTCTCAAACATCATTGCACTCTTCTCTCTCTCCACATGCAGGGGGAGAGAGAGGGGGAGAGAGAGAGACTTCCTCTTTCCTAGGGATTAAAAGGAAATGGAAGTGGCAAGACAATCCCCTAATTCACGGATTCCTGACTAATTTAAGAATTCCTCATCGATCTGTTATTTACCACAGAGATCCCTTGTGCTCCACACGGCAATGGCAGACAGAGTTCCTGCCGTCCCCTGATATACGTAAGCAATTAAGTCAGCGACCAAAAGGCGGGAGAGAGGAGGACAAGACCTTTGTCAATACTAATATTTTAATTTTTTACTAATTCTGTATTAACTCGGGCGATGTGTGTCATTAACATACGGACCATTTGCATGTTTAGTATTTCCACCTTAGCAAGTAACCTATTACATAGAAGTGTTAAACATAGGCCATATAGGCCAAATTCATGTACTGGCTTTCAAAAATGTTACGGGCGCAACAACACAGTAAAGTAATTACATAGGCCTATATCTAAAAAATAAAAGAGAAACGCTATATTTTATACTAGATTCCGCAGCTAGTTTTAATTATTCGTGATCTCAAACGGCAACTAGACTATGTAAATGTTTAGATACACGGAGACACTTGAAACCCTAAAAAAATCAACATTCATAAATGGGAAACTGTACTAAATTCCAATGTAATTCGATTTCGATAACCATGTTATTTTTGTAGAAGAAATCCTATTACATTTATGACAATCATGACATTCAGCGGTTACACATTAAACGTATACGATTAGTTAAAATTATCCAAATATACATATTACAAATACGTAGGTCTACATTTAACTTGGTAAAATAAACTTGTACGTTTACTGTATCTTCCTGTTTTTATAATAAATTAGCATATAAATTCGCACATTCGCCACATTCTGTACAAACAACTTCTTGGAGTGTATTTCAGTGACAGAAATTTCGCACTTTGACCCTCATTAAACTCAAAAGACTACAAGAAAAAAACAGATGTGACAGATCCTTGTGTTCTGTACCCCTTGTTCGCGTCTAGTAGCTGCCACAGAATAGAACATTTAAGAAATACTAATAAAACAAGTTTTCTGTTAAAATTTCACCAATAAGGTGATCACATTTTTGCAATATAGCCTGTAAGCGCACACCTTTTTAAAGTAACTTAAAAGGCAGGTACATATTGCCACATACTTTACGGTCCTAATTAAAATGCACTCCTAATTGAAATCATACGTCTGAAGTTTGAAAACCGAAGACATAATTAAGACGACTGATTAATGCTTGTGAAAATAGCTGGTGCACTTCTGCGTGTCGCTAAGTTGTTTCTTTTGTAGACCAAGGCCTCGCATTCCTGTATTGGCCTACCAACATGTGGCAAGCTAGTACAAGTTCACATCTTTACTTGAGGATTCCACACTGTCAAGCAAGATTTGACCTGCCTACAGACTAACAGCACTCCATGATATATCAGAACAGTAAAATCAACTAAAGCATAGATTTGAAGGCAAATTCTGTGCAGCATATATCGTACAGCCGCGTTTATAAAGCTTTGAATGGGAGACGACCGGTTGTAATGGTATAGCCCACCAAAAAAGAATCGGTAACAACAGTACACGGAATCCGGGAGAACCATGTGACATGTGTACATCTATTTTTCACCCTACTTAGGTCAAGCTAAGGCTAAACGGAATAAGGCTAAGAAGAAAAAAAACTCGTTGGGTGGGGACTAACATTTTAACATTGTATGGTTTTCATCAAGAAATATGTGATGTACATTTTCCACATGTGCAAATATATACGTAAATCAGCGCATGTAAAAAAAGACCCAGATTTAGCCAAAGATCAATTCAAACCCACTTCTAATCAGCGTCACAAACTAGCAATAGCGAATCATAATCACTTCTTATGAACTGAGGTATGATAAAATTATAGTCTGGACGAAATGAATCTATTGCAATAAATCTGTCTTGCATGTTGAAACCAACCGTATGTGTGTACGTACGGTATTGGGTTACAAAGCCTACAAGGACTGCAGGGAAGCCTCTTTGGTCGACTTTCAGTGACCAAGGATGAAATTTACCCCAAAGCGGTTCCCCTCCCCCCACTCACAGTATAAGACCTGCCTACCCGCATTCCTCAAAAATACTCCCACCCCACCCCACCCCCCGGACCACCCCCCCACCTGCCACAAATAGGAAGTTAATCTTTCCTCCCACATAACGTAATTTCTTTTAACACTCACTTTCTGCCGCTGTGTTATGAATTATGTTTCAAAATGTTACATATTTGCAGAATTTCCCCCATAACTTAAATTTCAACTGTGAACGATGGGGTACTGTTCACTGTAGTGCCGTGCAGACACATTGTTCTCTGTTCGAGTTATTCTGTATCACGATTTCGCTATCCTAAGAATTCAGAAATTACGAAAAATCTTAACTAATAAAGAAATGTCAAACGACAATTATGTTGACCAGACCGGTGAATATGAGAAAAACCAGTTTACCTGAAACAACCCTTCTCACGGAGAGATTAATTGCAAAATCCTGTGTTTTAAGTAGTATGCACAAATTCTAAATTTTGCTAGGTGATGCAACGTACGCAATTCGTCATATAAAAATAGGGGAGAGAGGGTTGAATTGTACGGCAGTTTTTTGGGGGGGAATTATTATATATAATTATTGCACGTTTGGGTTTCAACACAAACAGATTGCGCAACAAAACGCCTATGACATTTTGAAGCGCAGATGTAGGATGGAACCTTTGTTTTTCCAAATAAATAAGTAGTAATCTCGCTGTAGATGTCAAATAGGCAATAGATTTTACACAAAAATCCGCCTATTGAGTCGTTTTTTAAATCGCCTATACAGTCACAATTTGTTGTATTATCAGCTGGCGAAATGCCTTTTAATCCGAACAAATATAGCTATGTTGAACTTTAAATTTGTAATATCAGCTGACATCGTTACATTTACCAACCATAAGTGTAAACAGGCGTTTATTATGAGAAAAACACAAAACGACTATTCCAAAGGCCAATCAAGTCAGAAAATCGTATTTTTAGACAGTATATGTGAGTTAAAAGTATTGTTCAAGTGTTACTCAATCCCACACGTGGTTTTCTAAGCAAGTGAAGAGGACTTCTAAAGTTCTTGGTGAACAAAATGTTCCCTTTTCGGAGGCGTGGCTTGGAGGCCCTTTTCTGCGTGCTGTGAGAAACTTCAAGTTCCTTCGTATAGAAATGCATTACACGGAAAGGGCTTCCTTTTGTACGCAGCAGGTCACTATTGTGATTATTTGGAAATATGCCTTACTTTTAAATTCTGCGCTATACTTTAAATAACACACCTAACCTACCGTGAACACCTGTAATTAGTGTAGCCTCCTTAAATGTATGGTTTTGATAGGAACTGTTGGAAGAGTAACGGGTCCTGAAATGTGTCAGTGTAACTACAGGCTCTAACATGTGCATGAACATAATAGCAGCGGTCTTGGCAGTAATGGCGAAGGCCTAGTGCTATGACAATACTATTGCACTGCTTGAATGGATGGAACAGTAGTGCAACATCGTCAGAGCAAGTGACCTTAGCTCAGTTATTAGTGAGAGAAGAACATGGGAGTTTTCTGTAGTTACACAGATACAGACAAATGTCAAGAAAATGGGAAAATAGTAGCACGTAAAATTTATGCGGAAATCCACCACTAACTCTCTTAAACACAACCAATCGGTGCTGGATTTCCAAATCAAACAGTGATGAATTTCTTTATATAGGGAACCCAGGGCTACAGCTAATGTTTGAGTCAGTATGTATTTGATATTTTGAATACTGATAATTGATCAAATATTTAATTTCAATGTCATTTATATTACATGTACCTTTAATCCCCAGAGATTGTATTTATAAACTTTAGAATAGCTTTCAAATATATTAATACAAAATTCAAGCTCCGTAGGAAAAGTGGAACATCTGTCATATTTTTAAGCCAAATAAACTGAGAAGAGCAAAGAAATACATTCAATGACTGTTGACGCATAAATTTAAGATGCGTTCTGCACACTTGAATTTTATTCCCCAAAGATCGCGCATTACAAAGCAATTATAAAGACTGTACTAATTAATTCTTAGGGTCTTTTGTTTTGTAATAACAGCTCACAAAAAGTAATAATAATAATAATAATAATAATATGTTAAGTGGGCTTAAATACGTTTAAATAAGTTTACATTTGGTACGTTTTAATTTCGTAAAGGATCGTTTGTCGAATCTTAAAGGAGACGTTGTATAAAGGAAGTTGATGGGACAGTGTGTTTGTGTGTTTGCCTGTGCATATATGCATGGAAGTGGGGGGGGGGGGTCGTTCTGTCAGCCAATGCCCTTTTAAAATTGCAATGCTCTTATCATTTTCCATTAGTACAACAGAAAAAGGGCTTTGGACAACAAAATTAATGCTGAC
>JAODKC010000044.1:34264189-34287902 GCA_026777985.1 Mormyrops attenuatus | reverse complement strand
CCCCCCCCCCCCCCCCCCCCCCCCCCCCCCCCCCCCCCCCCCCCCCCCCCCCCCCCCCCCCCCCCCCCCCCGGTCTGTCAGCCAATGCCCTTTTAATATTGCACTGCTCTTCTCATTTTCCAGTAGTACAACAGAAAAAGGGCTTTGGACAACAAAATTAATGCTGACTGTCAATATAAATCTGCATTACTGGAATAAACTTATTTTCAAACCAAAAGCAGATTTAAAATTGCACATTTCCGTGCATATCATTCTACTTAGCAACTATATAAACAATCAACATGAATTTAAAGTCTTTAAAAATTAAAATGAAACTAAAATTTACAAGTAACTTAACACCTGAAAAGAAAGGAAGTACGAAACAAAGCGAACTGAAGCAGTACTTTAAATTATTGCTCCTTTTACAAGTAATGCATGCGCCATAGAAAATGCCAGTAGAAGTTCCTAGTTCAAAAGTTACATTTTTTTATTAACTTTTAATCCAGTTAATTCTAATGCACCGACAAACTCAAATCACCGAAAAATACCCCCAAAACAGCAAAGTGAAGATGAAAACAATGAATGCTGATCTTAACTCAGAATTCGGAATGACATCTCTATCTGGTTAAAAATGAATCGTTTTCTAAAATACAATTAAAACGACAGCTTTTTAAAATAATCTTCGTATTTGTTATCTTAAAATATGCAGGAACACGCTAGTTTAAAAATAACTAACAGGACATTGAGTGGACAAGCAAATATTAAGCAACATCAGACTTGTTTAATTTAATGGGTACTATTCGTATCCTTTTGCCAAAGTGGCGACCTAAAACCCTGTTCCCAGTTCGCGAGACTGGGTGGGGGCGGAGGCTGAACAACGGTTGTTATTCTGTCACACACTGTTTGGCAACTGTTAGAATCACAGACAGCATTTAAACATCAACATCTAAAATGCGTTATATTACATTAATGCATTCGCTTCCACACAATCGTCTTGGCGTATCTCAGCAGCATCATGGTTTACCCAGGAAGATAAATTATCTGCCCTCATGGTTCAATTGTAAAAAAAAAAAAAAAAAACGAGGTACTCTAAAATGTCTGCTTTCAAAATTTTCGGATTTTAAGTATTAAAAATAACATGGTTTAGATAGGCTATGCTCTTAAGTACATTAACCTTGCAAACAACCACTACTCCATAACGACTATTTTGACTGCTGCTTTCATGTAGTTTAAAAATAATGACATGAAATAATAACAAAATCTTAGATGTAAAACTTTTTAAAGAAACACCATTCTAAATAATTAAAGTCGCCTTTACGGCACTGCTAAGAAAAAGCACGTGTATGACTCTAAAACTGTGAGATATACTTGTATCTGTAAAACACACACATTTGCGTGCACCCTAACACACATATAAGTATATTGTCACTTTCATTCTGATACCTCACCCACCCAACACTCACGGTTCCACAACTCTTCAATAATTCAGTGCACGACTGTGAAATTATGCATTATATACACAAGGGTTTCAGTACACATGTTTTACAGACAGCTTAGGTATAGGTGCCCGGAAGAATTGTTTTAATTTAATTATTGATACTCTAGTCTTACCAATAGCTGCCTAAGTTTAAAAAGTATCAAGCACACCGTAAATGTTTTCAGCGAACAATTGACAATGCTATCACAGCATGGGTGCCCATTCTTCTGGACTCATTTACGTACCATTTGCAGTCCACAGAAAACCAGTCTTTTGGGAAAAAATGCAATCCCCTTTCTAGCCAATTACCTCCCTATTGGCAATTCTTTCAAATGACCCCTGTACACTTTACTCTCCACCCCAAATCGCGTACTGCTCCCGCCATCTGCACCCAATCACCCGGATGCTACTCACAAAAAGAAAGAGGGACCCCAGATTTCATGAATGGTACCTGGCCAAAGGAGACACAATCCGTAAGCCAAAAACAGAAAAGCAAAAGAAAAAAAGTTGGGTGTACGACATGGAAAACACGCCTTCTTAAAGACTCCAGCTTCATTTGTGATCTCTTTGTTTATTTTTTTCTTCCGTCTTGTTTGACTGCAGTTTGGCCGTTAAAATTAAATTTATCAAGAAATAAAAATTACAAATCCTCCATT
This sequence comes from Mormyrops attenuatus, assembly GCA_026777985.1. Classification (NCBI taxonomy): domain Eukaryota; kingdom Metazoa; phylum Chordata; class Actinopteri; order Osteoglossiformes; family Mormyridae; genus Mormyrops; species Mormyrops attenuatus. The sequence goes on along the minus strand of JAODKC010000044.1, from coordinate 34,285,790 downwards.
GCCAACCTCACGGCCTCTCGCTTCCAGACTCCATCTTTGACTAGTTGACATTCATCTCTTGCTGAAGCAAATTCCAAATTTGCATACTATTTGCCGATTGGTTATTTCTTGCGCTAGTCTTTGCTATCTGGTTTGCCATTGGTTAAACTATGGGATATTTAACAATTTTATCAGTAACAGGATTGGTCACATACCAAGGAGCGTCATAGTATACTTTTATTTTAACAATGAATACACAAACACAATCTCCCATTCACAAATTTCTTATTACCCGCCTTTTCGGCGCAAGGTTGACTTTCTACTGCTGTAGTTTCGTCAGCCCACACACACGTAGGTAAATCAAGAAGTCCAAACGTGTTGGGTCGTAACTGGCATTAAGCAGCCTATGCTCTTAAAGTGATTTATTTTGCATTATTGTGAAGTGTTATTCAGTTTCAGACGCAATATGATTCAAAAAGGAAGTCAGCTGAGGATTAATGCCATATAATTAGCAAATAATCATTGCAATGTCAAGGGAAAATTTGGTTGTTGATAACTAGTCATTCTGTTATTGAAGGGATTGTTAGTAGATTGTTAATCAAATCAAATTCCAAATGAAGACTTTAATACTGAAATTGCACTTTTGCTCATGTTATGAATGAATGTAGCCTATTACTTTCATCATATTCATGCTTATTTTCTTAATTCTTGTCCAAAAGCGTTTTCGTAAAGTTGTAAGTAAAGTATATTGAGTGAACCTATGTAAAAGATACTTAATGTTAGCGGTATATGAATGACACATTGCTGATGCCACACTTCGGGGTATGACAGCATTTCGTACAAATTAATGCAGAGGTGAGCTATAGGTTGGATTGGCAGTAAGGGTGGGGCTGGGAGACCCGATTTCGGAGTCAGCCACTCTCTGGAAGCACTCCGGTCGATGCCTAGAGGAAAGCACTGGGCTGTGAAATCTGGCATTCCTGGCCAATGGAGCTTAAATAATGGTATTGTCCTGCGGAAAAGAGCCCGCCTTTCGCTACCCTTCTCTCCCCCTGTTCTGCGGGGACTTGATTGTGCAGTTAATCGGCAAACCGCGTTTGATGTAAGGCAGGGCGTGAATTTAAATGCATCCTAAGATTTGAGAGGGATACTTCTGCCATAACGCAGACCACTCATTCATTCATTCTTTATTCACGTACTCATGTCCTCATCAGCCATTCACAAAAAATATTCATAAAATTATGTATTTGGACTCTTGCACTGATGATTTATAAAACTTGCAATGGAGACTTTTATAAATTATGAACATTTTTATATACAGGGAACTGTTGTTTGAGGGCGGGCGGACAGGCACGCACACGATCGTGCGTTTGTGTATGTGTCCTTATGTGGCGGGGTGAGGGGAGCTGTGGGGCGGATGGTGAGGGGAGAAGGCGGAGATGTGGCTGAATAAAGAAGGATGTAGAGAAATAGTAGGTGGGCCAGCACAATAACTGATGGAAAACTATATCCATTTTAAGATATAAGACAAACATATGAAGTGTCATATATAGGCCTACTTAAAATCTGCAACACTGGGATCACATAGCTGGCTAATGCCTATAGGCCTGTGGGGACTACAAAAGATTATTTTTCGTTTAGAATTATATTCAATCACACAAAGTATTTTGTAGTGTAGCACACCGTATGTAAAGTCACATCGTGAGAACTGGTAGCTCATGTTTCCGCCGTGTTTATATTAATTTAATTGATTGTAACCGTTGTCCTTACATAAAAAGAACACGAATTAAATTTGTAAATACACTAGTTTACCAAATATGGGCTATATATATTTAAACTATAGTTGTGTTTATTGTAAATAATACATTAATTATCCAATTATTTAAAAAATATTAAAACAACATAATTTAAACAAATGTCTTAGATATACGTCAGTAAAGCTCGTATTTCATACCCTGTACGCATCCCATTCATTCCTGTTTCTGGAAACGAGCAGCCTTTATTTACGTATGTCCTGGGAATTCTGTGATTACAATTATTTGGATCAGAAGTCAACCATGTCTCTTCTGGCTAATCGCTGCTCTGATAAATCTCAGTTTAGCACTGTTTTGCGAGAACTTGTACGACGACGAACCTGTACATTTTACGTCTTATCAATAAGAAGCGTGAATGCATGTAGCTGAATGTAAAACGTATCAAATCATTGAATGGATATAATTGCAAAGTTATATGGAACTAAATATTCTCATGTTAGTAAAAGTTTTCGCCTTTTTAATATTTCACACTTTGAATAATATATAGATCAGTTGTGTCACTAATATTGTTTCACAAAGTTTCTACGGTTAATTTTTATCCATGTAATATGACTGATTCTCTGCTAATTTGCTACTTTGAACTCCTTTTAAATTACACGTTTGCTGTGTAAAAGCCAACATATGTGTCCTAAATACGCACGGGAATTTTAAAATCAGGCCCTAGACACGTGATCCTTGAAAATGGGTACTGTCGTGGTGTCTGGAAAACGAAGAGAACCGAAAAAAACAAGTTAAACCCTTTCACTATTTTGTCTTCTATCTCATCTTGGTTAAAGTTTCATCTACCCTCTTGACTTCAGGTTCCTGCTCTAACCATCATTCGATTGAGTTTAATGGAGAAACGTCTCAACAAAATCAGCACAATTGGCTGAGACACGTCTAGATCTCCATCTGGACCAATCGAAATCGATATGCGGAGTGCTCGTTGAATAAAAAAATCGCCCAGAATAAACCGCACTCGTCTGTTTGTGTCTCCACCCACTGCTGGTACACGTGAATTTTATCCCAAGATCCTACGTTTTTATTGGTCGAATGACAGTATCTCAAACCTATTAGAAATATTAATTATATGTATAATTGTTTTACTCTATGTTATATAGAAATATATGTATATGATGCTATAAATGGATGTTTTTCTTCTTTTTGTATCATCACATACAGTAATAATTACTTGTGCTAATATTGAAGTATCAGCAATCGTCATTGCTATTACTACCTTAACTCAAACCAAAATATATAGTCTGTAATGAATATATTTCTGAAATAAAAGTATGGAACGGCATTCCAATTTATACACCATGTTTGAAATAAGCAACAGTTAATAAGCACAAGGCCATAAATAATACCAAGAAAACATGAATACATACCTAATACATTTCCAAAAAGAAATAAATACACTTCGTATTTATTGTATACACACACACATATAAAATAGAAACTTTGATTCTCTCCCTTGAATATTATTAATTACTTTAACAAGTAGTTATGATTCAAAGATTAAATATGTTTATACATGTATGTTGTCCACCCATTATCACTGCTAAATTATTTCGAAATGCTAATCAGCATGAGAAATGATAAAAAAAACAAAACATTTTATTATCCGAGCTAAAAAGTAACTAATTTACCAAGCAGCATGAGTCAGACATATTTTAGTGTCTATGAAGTTACAGAGGCTGAAGTTATTACATTTTTAAAATGATTATTATCCCATCTTCACACATTTAAAAAATAATTATACGCTAATTAATATATCGGATGTGTTGTTTTAGAGAGTGTGTATAATTTATTGATGTTGCAAAAACTGTTGTTGGTTTGTTTGTTTTTATATCTTGTTTATTTTACATTTTGGGGTGGGATGACATGCAGAAGTAAAATACTAGCTGAATAAACAAGTTCATTACATGTGGAATTAATCCATTAAAAGTATTCATGCAAGGGAATGCACCAAACAAACTAAAAAACAATGTCTGACAATATTTTAATTCTTGTAATTCTTGTATTTTAAATAATGTTAAACATATTTAAAATATTTTACTTATTGGCCAGATATTTGGTACGTGCTATTTGCAGCGTTTAACTTTAATGACTGTTTCAAGTATAAACTATTCAAGCATTAAAATCATTTGTATTCGGAGCTTTTAAAAGACAAAAATGTATTTTAACAATATAAGTAGCAAAAGTTCTTTCTGTCATATTAAGTCACAGTTCAGAACATTCTGTGTATGTATTTGCTTAACAATGCAAAAATAATACTTGGGTATCATGTAACTACCATATTTCTGTCTTCATTAAGAAGTGTATACTTATGGTTATTTCATTCTTGTTATTCTTAAAAATATAAATCATTTGTTCATTCAAGACCTTGATTATCAAATTCATAGAATGTTCATCACCCAGTGGTTAAAAAAGTTCTCCAGAAATTATTTGATATGGATGTTTTTGGAGCAAGAGAAGTTTATTCCAACAACTTAATCACAGGGTGTAAGTTTGTTTTACGTTATGTTGTAGTATGTTATATACAAATATATATAAAGCTTATGTTTTAGTTTCAAACACAGTTGTAGAACATTGCTAATTGACAGACTGACTTCCCATAGAAGGGTATTAAGTTTAAGGTGATTGTTGTCATCTTACAGTTCAGGAGTGGCTGACTAGCCTGGTCTGCACTGAATGTTCATACATGTACATCAGAAAGTTTTATTGGATGGTGGAACAATTAAAGCATCCTGTTCCGTCCCATTTGCCCTGCATCCAAAATGGAGCTGTAGGTTTCCTGTGCTCCCTCATTCTGTGCTCATCCCCCCCCCCTTTTATTATTTCATCAAAAGGGGGGCTATTGACTAGAGGCCAGTGGCCATTGATGGGTATTGATGACTCGAAGGGGGAGGCTCCATGGATTAGCTCTTAGGGGGAGATGTATGACTACTGGGCTGTTTCTCCTTTTTGTTATGATGATCCCCCCACCCTGCAGCCTCCCCCAGCTGGCCCTGCACACCCATCCCCCCAACACTCACTGCAGACCATGTCCAGCACCTTCTGGCCCCCAGCCCCCCAGGCCTCAAAGCCCAGCCCTTGCTACAAGCTCCACTAATTGCATGCATGGCATTCCAGCCGGGTGGGTGGCATATAGGCCCTAACCCCCCCCCCGCACGCTGGGTGTTTTCCACGGGACACCACGTGGACATGCACATTCACACATACATACACATGCAAGGGTGGATCTGCATGCAACACAGACACACACACACATTTCTGCAAAGGCATGCCCTGGAAGTGTGGGTGGTGCCCAAAGGCCATTTAATGATGATTTACAATATAATTGTCTTCTTGGAATTTGCATCAAATTCAAGCCATTTTATATAAATCCTGTTATCAATTACAAGATTAATGCACTGTGACAAAACGTGACAATGGCATAAAAGCCACAGCTCTCTAGAGTACTTCAAGAGTAATGCATTATTAATTATTATTATTATTATTAATAGTGGAAATAATTCTGATAAAAACAATAATATTCAATCCAAAGTCCTGGTGTTTTGTTTTAGAAATCTATTACGATTTAATCAGTCACTTTTTCTGAAAGAGGCAGTTTCTGACGTTATTTCAAAAGCTGCAAGGGAATTAATATAGGAGATGTTCCTTTGCCATGTGAGGGTTATGAACAGAATGAACCTGAAGAGGAGCACAGCAAACAACCTGTGGAGGCTGCTGATGAAAGTGGTCTTTCCTGGAGGCCGTTTCCAAAATTCAGGTAAGATTCCTCTAATTGACCTAATTTAAACAATTTTCCCCATCCCTTCCAGTGACATTATGATGGCATTCAGTGACACCAGCCATGACTCATCTCATCTTTTTTTAGTTTGTGGGAAAATATTATGACTGTTATTATCTGTGTTACCGAGGTGAGTAAATAACAGAGAAAAGCTTTAGTTTTGCTCTCTGTAATTTAAGCTAAATGTTTGGACAGCCCTGGAGATGTTTACATGCTTCTTTGGTTATCATTCAGAAACAGTGGCATCAACATAATCTATCATCTGTGATGGTCTGAATGGGAAATGGAACAAACCCTGCCTATTCATGGGCATGCTTTTCCCAAATCATCAAGGATGAAGAAAGACCCAAGTTTTAAGAATGATTAACCGAATGCAGTGGCACATGTAGTATATAGGTATTTGACAGTGGCCCTATCCTGTTCTACAGGACATACTTATGAAAAAACAATGACAAGTACTTACAGTGCTTTGTTACCAAATAGATTACAAATCAAACAGCCATTGAATATACCTTTGACTGGTTTAATTAAATCAGGGGTATCAAACTCCATTCCTGGGGGGCCGAAGCCCTGTGTAGCTTAGCACTTTCCCTGGTCTCACATGAATGATTCAGTTCAAGAGCTGTGTGATAATTAGCACAAGGAGTTGAATCAGGTGTGTTAAATGAGGGAAAACCTAAAAGTGTGCAGGGCTCCAGCCCTCCAGGACTGGAGTCTGACACCCCTGAATTAAACGCATCTAAGAGTGGCACTTCCTACTGAGTGGAGTGGAACTCAGTTTGTATATTTAACATTTAATGGCTCTGAAGTGAGATACTGCATCAAGTAAATTAAGATAAATAAGACCTGCTAGTCTTGTGATACCGATTTATCAGAAAATGCACAAAACCCACCTGTTGTGGCACAATCTGAATCTACTGTCAGCCACTTAATCTCTACCTATAATATAACTCTCAACAGCAGTACAATACTCCCTTTAGTTACAATTTGGTTAAGTGAATCTAAGCCACAAGTGAATTGGCGGAGAGAATTTTTATTTGCATAACCATTTAAGTTGTATGTGTGCAATATACCAGAGTTTTTATGCAAAATTAGTTTTATGATTTCTTAATATGTTATAAAAAATTTCTTTCTATCCCATGTTACATGTAAATGGACACATGTAATATGTAATGCAAGCCATTTAAGTTACAGTTGCTACCAATACATAACATGAAGAACCCAGGATTTTATTCTTCAACAATCTATAATGCAATTTTTTTTCCAGAACTGAGCCAACAGTTTCCATTACAAAATATGTTCATCTTATTTTCACCATTGTTACATCACCATTGTTTTTCTGTTTAAAGTAGTTTATTGTCCCCAGCTGAATATTTCACCATCAGATCAGCAGTTGATACAGTTGCACAGTGGTGACTCTGCAGTATCATTTGAGTTGCAATGCATGACCATTTAAAGAAATTCAGACAACATACTGCTGTCCACATTTAAGCCCTTATTGGAACCAATGAGCATTATAAAATGCAAAACATCTCTAAGTATAACATTAGCAGGGATTTCTTTGCAAATATTCAGTGCATCTTTAAATGACTTAAAGAAAGAGGCAGCTCATTTGTTTAGAAACAAAAAATAATTTAAAAAGAGGATAAGGGATTTAATACGCAAGTGATGCTTTGATTTATCTAACCAATGGAATAAAGAGGAGAACTGTTTCCCCACTGAGATCGCGCAGGTGTTTCTGCACAGTTGCTCCCCCCAGTGTGAGGGTTCCGGAACACTTTAACCTGCATTCTGTAATGTAACGCAATGTAAAGTCTGCACATGTAAAGGTGCTCCTTTGTCTGCTATAGGCAATTCCCATGACAGTGATGGCAATGATAATGACAGTTTTTGTTTTGTTTCATATGATCAGCCCATAAACAAGTAAAATAATATTTTTTCACATCTGCATGTTTTTCTGTTCATAAACATTTAACCAAGAAGCACTCAGTCAATCAAAATTGTTATTTAACAAAAGACAAGTAAAACTTTTATTTGAGTGAATTAGAGTGAGATAAATAATAATAAATAAATCATTTAAGGTGATACATTTTCGTGGGATATTGCTTGCAACACTTGTTAGCATGCCCGTGACCTTGACGTACTCTAACATGGCAATCTTCACACACGCCACTTCATCTGCACACATATGTTTTGCAGTTCCGCTGTGGGCATCGCCCTCACCCCCATCCCAACAGAAAGCTCCATCTTCTGACTCACTGATGTAGATCCACATGCTCATTAACACAGGCAGCCACACACAAAGAGCCTCATGTAGATCCACACAAACACAACAGCTGCGTAAAACAGGAGACAATAAAATTCTCCTGCTCTGAGTGGTGCCCTGTTATTTTAAAAACTCTTCTCCTCTTTCATTTGAAGGGACTGGAAATGGAAACATAAATAGCAGAATTTATTATAACTGCCTAGTCTGTGGACCATTTCCCTTAAACGGCAACATATTTCTCCATCCCAAAGGTCTCTATAGGTACTAAAAGAGGAAACAGTTGGACCCCTGTATGATCTCTGACCCTGGGGGTCAACATCCCCAGAATTCCCCAGATGTCACGGTTCAGGAGGCGCGCAGAAGCTCTCAGGTTTCCCTGGGCAGTGTGGCGCCAGACGCAGGCAGAGACAGAGACTCACGTGTGAGCGGCAGGGCCAGCCTGCTGTGCATACCTGACATCCAGATCACGCCCCCACCTGCTCACCACCCGACCCCAGAGGTAAGAGCAGCACCGGCAGCCCAGTTCACAGCGAGGTGGACTTGTACAGAACAGCCGCTTGCCTCAGTGTGCATGCAACAAATCCACAGACCTGTTTTATAACCAAAGAAAGAAAACAACCATAGTTAATAATTCAAAAGTAACAACATGTTTGGGAGGGAATGCCATATTCTCCTCAAAAAAGATGATGGATTGAAACATTCAAATTTATAACATGATGATGGTCATGTTTTAAAATAACAGAATATAACTTGATTGACTGCATTAGTAAATATATACAAAATTTATTTGTTGAATTAGTGATTCTCCTGACAGAAAGGATGCGTTTTAAATATAAACTCGAATATAACTAAGATAGTAAGAAAGCCTTTCTTACTAGTGAGAAAGCCTTTCTCTATCTTCAAAGTTTATTTACACTTATACATTAACTAACAGAGGTTAGAGAGTAGATAGTTTCTAATCATATACTGAAACTGGGGCCAAGGTGAGGGTACATAAGTTTTGGACCCTTTTCCATGTTAGACAATTCAAATATTTTGCAATATTTTAAATTTCCATGTTTTTAGAATAAGTTTTTAGAATAAGCAGAGCTGAAACACTATTCGTACCAAAGTCTCACATTAGCTTGGAGTAGTCAAAAAAGAACAGAAAGGATATTTTTAACTCTTGGTTAAATAGCCAAGAAATGTCTTGTCGACTTGCTGGAAAGACAAAAAAAAGCGGAGGACTTGGAGCGGGAAAGAGGCGTGGATATAGCCGCGAGAGGCGTGTCCGCCTCCACCTTCCCTGGATGTCAACCTCTTCCTTCTTAATGACTTTAGGAAGTTACTTCCAGTTCGCCTAATGTGATCTTTATTTAAACGTATTATTTTTTCCCCCACAACGTGCCAAAATAATAGTTTTCAACGTATGCATTTATAATTAGTTCCGTTGTATCATAGTATTTAGATATTTATAGAGAGATAATCGACACAAAATGTTTACCTTTGAAGTAGTTTTAATGACAACGCTTTGGCTTACTTGGTATAAAGGTTTAAAAACTAGTTCCTCCTGTCGCCGAAGTAGTTTCCTGTACCACGCTGCCACGTTGCATATAATCTTATGGTTCACATTAAGTTACAGAAATCACAATTTATGTTCGAGTTCTTATTCTTCATTTGGAGTCAAATAACTGGCAGCCCGTCTTACGTGACAACATTAAATGGAGCTGTTTTCTTGCGAACGTGCTGTATGTACCACGTCTATGATTTGGGTTGAAATTATATTAAAAGAGTTTCTTTATTTCATGCTCCTTTTTATGTTTCACTTGGCGAAAGATAATTCATGTGGAGCAGTTTTGCAAAACGCAGTTAGGCTACATGGTACAGCAGACGGTTTATAATTATTTTTCATCAACTAGATATTTACATTATTTAAACACAGTAAATTACATCATTACAAATACAGTGTAAGAAAACATTTCAGTCCCTGTTTAAGTGTTCTATGAAATAATAAAACCCATGGTAATCCAGAGCAATAATTATTCCAAAATATATGGAGTTAATAAATGTTGTTTTAAATAGGCCTAGGTGTGCAGCAAACAGCAAGAAAGAACTCTTTTTGTGAATTGTTTACAGTGTATACAAAACAGCATATATAACAATGCAACATTTGTTATATGCATAAATACACAGAAATATGTATATAGAATATAAATATAGAAATGTAAGTTATTGTTTTGTAAACGGGGATGTATTGATATAGGCTAAATATTTTAAATATATTTGTTAGAAATAAAAATCTATATGCATAAAGAACATTTACAAACTTGAATTCTTCAAATATTAGTTACATAAAAATACTACAGCTAATATTATTTGCTGAATAACAACAACAATTTCAAAAGACCAATTTAATTATTTTCAATCTGTCATATGCAAACGTGTAATTAAAATTTTGCATTTAATTATTTTTCCAAATCCTTTATTCTAGTTATTTTCATCTAGAGAATAAGTAAAATGTTTTATGTTTCAGTATAACATTCAGTAATAATTTGATATGTGGTAATTTGTATATTTTCTATAAGTAAAATGGATTTAAACATTAAATTTCAATGCTATAATAAAGCTCAGATATCTTTCAACTTTAAAACATGAAAATGGATTTTTGTGCCTCAAAGCTTATTTACAGCATCAGAGGAGGATGTGTCTGTCTTTCAACAGCCAGAGTTGCTGTAGGTGCATAGAATTATCATAACATTAACTGCACTAAATCCATATAGGCTCTACTGCAACTTTCTCCAAAACTATAAGAATAGTAATAGTCTTAGTAATAGTAATAGTAAACTATAGTAATTTTAAAAGACTTTCACAGGTTTACATTTCAGTTTCATCAGTTTCAATTTCATTTTAAGCAGACTTCAGAGCGAAATGATGCTCACTAAATTTGGAGAGTTTGGATACATATTACATTCCCGGGACAGAAATCTAGAAAGTGAAAACATAGTGGTACCAACAGGCATGTTTTAACAGTAAAACCTACAAAATTCTGTAATATTGTATAAAATAAAATTAAAATCTAGATTTAGGTGTAATAAAATGCAACAAAATAGAAAACATAAAGGGCACAAGACAAGTTCAAATTTGACTGTAAATTAGAGAAGTGCAGTGTAATTATATATATTTCTCTGTGAAAACTGGTATTGTGAAAATTACAGCTGCCAAGCAATGATGGCTGTTTTCTAATGCGTAAAATCTGGGTGCAGAATCACTGCCACTGTGCTGCATTGTGATCAGCATTTTCACCTTCAGCTGAACTGCCACGTTTCTTGCGCAAGACCCCTACACCCCTGGGTGATTCTGTATCTGTTGTATCTGGTGTTTTAATCAGTAAAACAAAAATCCAGGAAAACAAATACTGTTTATTTAAATGTGTGTGTGTGTCCTGTATTCCCAGTCTTGCCCTTCCCTTGGGTCCTCTATTGAGTGTGTAAGTATACAAATTCAACTTCAGAGGAATTCCTGCTTTTTTCTTCACTGTCTGCGTGCCTAATATGCTTGGGGTCAGAGGGCAATGGGCCACAGGCAAACGCATTTCCTTGGCAAGTCAGCCTTGTTCAAACAATCCTGGAATTCCAGGTTGGAGATTGAAGGAGGGAGTGAATAAGAGCTGGGGGGGGGGGTGCCTGAGAGACCCCTGCACAACAGAGATAATGGGAGACAGGACTGAAGCTGATTCAGGCAGGGGGGTGGGCAGTGGGGGGTGGAGCAGGGAGAGCTGAATTATCTTGGTCACGTTCTTCTGATGAGCTTCTGTTGGGCTTCCAACATGAACATGGGCCATCTCTGATGGGCCTCTCATTGGAGCACCAATGGCCGGTAGATGATGCTTTAGAAGGATTTAGCCTTCCAGCTTCTGAGCTAGTGTCCCACTCAGGGTCAGTTGGCGATTTCCCAGTTTGCATTGGGTGCAGGACTTGTTAGAAGCTGGGAGGGTGATGGAGCCATCAAAGGCGGCGGCTCCTTCTCAGCTGCACTCCCTTTCACCTCTCATAGATAGGTGCTAAAATCCATGTGGCCCTGGTGGAATGGGAGCCCCGGCCGGTGGCTGCTGTGCCGGCGTGGTGTTACCCTGCATTCCTGGTGTGTGGCTGTGAAGAAGAGCTCACAGCCCCCCAGAATGTGGCCTGTGGGGGGAGGAGGCATCCTCTCACATTCTTTACATCTTGCGATGGCACTGACCCCTGTCCCACCCCCACTGCCGAACCTCTCCCCAAAGCCCCCCCGTCCATCGCCTTTTATCTCCCAGGGATTGGGACTATGCTGCTTTCCTCTTATCTGTGTCACTCTTTAGAGGTTTTGGGTCCAGAGCAAATGTTTACACCGCAATCTCATGGAAGTGGGAAGGAGACTCCCTGCATCAGAGCGAGCAACACGCCTTGTGGAAATGTGGCAGCCCACGACAGACAGCCTCTCACTGGGAGTGGTGTGTGTCTGTGTGTGTGTGTGTGTGTGTGTGTGTAAGCACTCTGTGATGTAAATAGCCATTAACGTCAGGTATGAAAACACTCCATAATGAAAAAGATCTTCTTGTTTTTGCATTTCTCTTCTTCTTCTCCTTCTTTTTCTACTTCTTCTTCATATATTATTATTATTATTATTATTATTATTATTGTTGTTGTTGATTTTGTTGTCTGAAGCCATTTTATTAGCAAAGAGGTTAAAATAAGAACTTAAACTGGCTACTCCTTAAAATTTTTTAGCAGGAACAGTAGTTTGCAGATACATTTTTATCCCCAAATTTACACGAGAACAGACCATAAATCATGTGCAGAAAATGAAAAGGAGGATTGACTTCCATAATGCTAAAACAATTATTCCTTGGGTAAACATATTAAATGAAAATTTATTAAGATTTGTGAATCCATAAACAAACTAAAGGACTTAAATGAATGACTCTGACTCAAACACTTAAGTGTTTTGCATCAATTAATCTCACTTTTAATGTTGTTCCTGAAATGTGTCACTGATTAATGGAAATGAGGGCATTTAAATCTTTGGGAAAGACAGAATTAATGAGCATTTCCTACCCAATCATACTGTGTGAGCCCCCCCCCCCACCTTGTCAGGGTCTCCCAGAATCCCTCACTGCTCTCCTTTCTGACAGACCTCTTACGTCTTTCGGTATCGGCACTGAGCTGCTGCTCTTCATACGTTACTTGTTTGTCCACCTGTTGTACTGTCATATCCTCTCCAGCCACTCACCATTTTGCTGCTTTTTTCACCTGCTGGATGACTATTACATTCCTCTAATGTTTTGACTGAAACTGTCATTGTAAAACAAAATAAATACCTTCAGCTGTAGTTTGCAGATGCATACATCAACAACCCTATATGATTACAGCTGAGCCATTCATGGGAAATGCTGGTATAAAGGTTGGGTGCCTTTTAATAAATCAGAGTCGCTGGCATTTGACGATCCTGTGGGTTACATAACACCGATGTGAGATAATGTGATATATTATTCAATTAGTGCCAAACACCATTTCCTCACAGACTTTCAAAAGTTAATATCTCTTCAAACAGAAATGACACTTAATACAGAATTATTTAATTATCTACAATTTTATATAATTGTTTAGCAGATTTACTTTTTAACATGTTATTCCTTTCCGTTTCAGCTCATCAGGGATGAGATTTAATCTCCGTATTATAGAGCTAAGATACTAAGGTGAATCTTGAAGTCTTATATGTTACTACTTTAATAAAATATTTTAGAGGTAAATATTGATAACTGAAGCATAATCACTCAAACATATTCAGAATAAACAAACTATTCAAAAAAGAAACTTGTGTGAATTTGTCTTTTGTGACAATTGGGTATGTAGTTTCTCTCGTTTGATTTAAATACCTGAATGCTAAAAAACTGAAAACCATAATATAATCTACAGTACATTTTTGTTCTTGTCTTGTAGTTTCTGAATCATTAAATAGTTCATGAATTGCACTGTAGTTTCATTGATCACTACTTAAATCAGGTGACAATGTAAATGTTTATACAGTTATAAAATAATTTATAAAATAAAGTACAGAAACATGCCAGGGTTTATACACATAGAATATATACGTTTTCTACATTGATAAAGTGTTTCAATCTTCCCTATCAACCCTGATTATTTCTCTCCCCCAATCATATATTATTTTTAAAATGTAATCAGTCTTTTGTTGTGATCTGGTACTCATTAACTTTAATGAGAATTTTCAATGAATCCAGAATAAAGGTAAGAATATCCCATGAATATATTGAGATTGACACTTGGCTAAAAAGCATCATGGATATTCAGAGGATCATGGATGGTCAGAGGATCATGGATGTTCAGAGGATCATGGATGTTCAGAGGATCATGAATGTTCAGAGTCATCATGGATGTTCTCTCTCTGAGCCCAGAACTGAGCCTGTGATTTTCTCCTCAGACTCTTGTAAAGCCCTAAAAAAGTGACTCAGCATTTCTAGCTGCCATTGTCTGCCTTGTGTACTCTGAACTCCATTCACATCACCATCCATTTAAATATCTCTGACCCAGCAGTTTTCACGCTACACAGGGTTAGCTATTCCCATATCAGCTGCTCCCGTGATGGAGCAAAGCTGCCGAGAGCCTCCACAGCATCTCATGCAGATTCTGCAAATGTGATGTGCAGTATGGATTCCTGTCTTCTAGCCAAAACTGAAGCCAGAATAATCTGGGGTGAGGGATGATGAGTTTGTAGTGAGGATTGGTAAAAAAGGAGTAAGGATGCCCCTCCCACCCTAGCTAGTGTTTCATTTGTCACTCAGATTTCCAACTACCTGTGTTTTATTGCAGAATTGTGATATACTGTGTATCATTCAGACCAGAAGTATTCATATACAGTACCATGCAAAAGCAAATGTTTTAAGCTATTATCTGGGTAGTAACTGTATGTATTAATCGGAAAAAAACACAATTTAACATTAGAACATATGTAAATTAAAAGCAACTTATTTCGACCTGTTTTTCTGTACTCTAAATATTGTTTGTTATCAATATCAACAAGGGTTACATTTTTAACACATTGACTTCAACTAAACAAAATGTAATCAACTAAGCTTAACTATGTTAGTTTGGGTTAACAATTACATTGAAAGTATAGTTGAAGATGCCATGCATTTAAAGTTGACTCAGTAATACCAAACTTTCAGTGAACCATACTGGTTAGCTGGCTCCCAGACAAAGGGACTGAAAAGCAAACAGACAATCTGATGCGTTTTTTTGAATGGTTCCAAGGACCCTGCAATCTTCTGCCTGTTGAGCATCCAGAAAGATCTCACCACCTTTCATTCTTTATGTGATCTAGCTCCTGGTCTGTCTCATTTTCGTTCATAACCTTTTTCTCTGTCTCTCCTCCTTGAGCAATTAAGAATGACGACACTGTTTTAAATGACACATGGGGTAACTGTGAAGGGGCTGGCAAGCTGATGATCGTCAGCAAACATGTGCTTGATGGTCTGCCGGCCTTGACCAGACTGCTCAGCTAACTGTCCTGCTGATGACTTGCCTGCTCTCCTGAAGCACTACCTTGCAGTACCTCTGGATTTATTTGTTTGTTTTTATTTACTTTTCTAGTGCAGTATTTCTGTATTTATCATCATATTCACTGTCCATTTATTTCCATTTCTATATGCTATACTTATTTTTAAAGAGAAATGTATGTGGTACTGTGTACTGTCTATTTCTGTCTTTTGTGTGGTTGTTTACAGTGCAGTCTTAATCATAAACAATTTCCTCAGTGATAATAAAAGTTTACCGATTCAGATTAAGCATTGTTGCATCAATTTGGCAGCATGATAAGCGTTCACAGAGTGGGAACCTGAAATCTTCCCACAATTTGCTCACCCGTTTGTGCAATCAGGTCAGTCAGCTACAGCTAATGATGGCTGCTTTTACAGTATGAATACTGGTCTGCCCCATACCATCACTAGAGGAGAAAATGTCTCCTACCTGTCCCCCACATAAAGAACTAGGCTGTCAAACTCCAAATATGGACAATCATTCATTTCAGCACAAAGTTCAACAAACAGTGCAGCAAGGTTATGAATAAATAAGACAGAGGGTACAAATGCTCTTTAGGCTCAGTCAGCGTTACTGACCCACGTGCAACGGAGGTGAACTTTGAAGAGGACATATGTCACTCCCCCACAAATAAAAACTCAATGACTGTGGCATGGACACATCTCCCAGCTCAGGACTATGCAAATGCTGCAACTGCTAGGATTATGCTTCTCTTGAGAATGTTGTTTTTATGAAAAATGGCACTTGAAACCTAGTTTTGTGAACGTTTGTTTTTATACTTTTTCCTGTGTAATTACACCAAGCCGCTTGTGAATGAAAAAATAAAGCAAGTGGGGAAAATCTTACAAGATGGCAGGTGTCCTATTGATTCTTGACAGTTTCATTCTTTAAAATGTTCATTTAATATGTATACTATGAATGTTTTGAGCACATTTTTTACAACTTCCCCTGCCTTTCCCATTAAATACAAGCACGCAGAAAATAAAACTTTATTTGCATGCACTATAAATATATAAAAATATATATAGCCAAAATTTCGAGTCCCACAATATGCAGACATATATGCAAATATACAAATGACAATTAATCAAGGTTCATATAGCAATATATGAACAAACATTGCCAGATGACAAAAAAAAATTCTTAAGCATCCATTTCCACTTATTAATAATTATAACAAGTCATATAATGAGTGTTGTGCATTAATGCAAATAATTGTTTGAAAGTGGTAAATGCACCAGAAAAGCAGTCATGTTAAATACATGGTATAAAAGCCAATTGTCTGTTGGGATTTTTACAATTGAATTCAGGTAAAATCAATTTATCAAATTTTTATTAAAATTTCTTTCTAGTTTTTTTTTTGTTTTCAGGTGCGATAGAGAAGGGATTAACTGAAGAAGTCCGTCTCGTTACCTTCTTTTCCCCATATCTCTCACATTAATAGGTATGTTAGCACTTTGATAAGATGTAGGCAATTGAATGTGATAAACAATTTAGTATCAAATAATCGGTATGTTTAGTTTGGAATACACCCATCCAAGAGTAGGGGGGATATCAAGCGATTGCTTAGCGCTAATATCCAGAAAACGTGTATTTTCATAATCCACAGCTTGATTAAAGGGACCCAAACAAACAATAAACCCCGAATACACTGTTATTAATAAAGCAGATGTATACGTTGTATATACAACGGGTTTACTGTTAAGTGGCTCTTGTATTTTTTTGCATATAAACAAAGTGTTTTTGTCAGTCGGTTGAATTTAACAGATTACGTTAAAATGTATTGGTTTCGATTGCGTCTGGTCACGGTAAACAGCGCTGCCTCTTTCTCCCTTCCCGGCCTCACGACCTTTTCAGCTTTTCTACCCTAGGAAAGGCTAACAAAAAAAGGAACAGGAGACCAAAAGTTTCAATGCAAATAAATGGATACCAACCACATTCAATACATTGATTTCGGATTAATATGAAAGAGTAACTGTAATTATAACCGAAACAAATAACCAAGCTCATGCATCGTTATATAATTGCACAGGCTACTTAATTGGAATGCCTGATATCGTTAACTGCCCTTCAGTTACAAATGCATCAAATAAAATTCGGAATAACTATCTGAATAATTAGTCCATAGGCTTATATTGCTTCACCGTAAAATGTTTTTAAATAGTCGAATCGCCAAATTTCCCATGTAGCCTGACTTAGTCAGTACACGGGTTTAAATGACATTAAAAACAAATCATGAATAATATGAAAAATAGTTGACGGTGTGGGGTATCTGGACTAGACCAAATTCACCAAAGAAAATACACATCACCTACCCAAGTTTCCTACTGCCGGATCATGCTGCTGCAAATAGTTAAGCCTAATCCTCTCCCCCATCTAGCGGAAATTTATCGGAAATGCATTATCGCAAATAATGCTGGAAATAAAACAAACGTTCCCTCAACAGTTTTAAGAAACAAACATTTTCCACACGTCACGGTGTAAATATTTGTGTTTCTTTAAAAAAAAATACTGACATTTACCAGAGAAAAGGGAAC
Organism: Mormyrops attenuatus; assembly: GCA_026777985.1. NCBI lineage: Eukaryota > Metazoa > Chordata > Actinopteri > Osteoglossiformes > Mormyridae > Mormyrops > Mormyrops attenuatus. Next base: position 34,267,854 of record JAODKC010000044.1, on the reverse strand, counting down.
AGAAGTTTTAAACACGTCAGGGCAGGACTAGCTATTTAGGCCTACTTCAATCGATTTACAAGACAATAAATTTTTTTTAATAGAGATTAATCGCTTATTGAGTTTATTCCCACCGGTGTGAAAAGTTTTACATTTTAGTCTGGTGCCTCATAGATTCATAAGCAGGAAATATCGGTTAGATGAGTTTGCTTTTACGTTGGAAAGTGCACTAATGGAAAACAGTTCGTGTGATTCCCATAAATCACTTGTTTGTGCATCATGGGTGACTGTACAACAGTTATGAGGCCCTTCTACAAAACTACGCCTTTACAAGTCATGACTGCAAGGTTACTCACCACCCTGCCGCCCTACATTATAGATTTATGAGCACATTTTATGCTGGTTTGTAATCAGTTCTCTGGCCGCTGACTCAATGTCTTTCTGTACTTTTATTCCCCGCATTTAATATACGCTGCTTTGTCACCTTGTGGAGGTCTTTGTGTTTAACTTTAAATAATAGGCGAGCTGTATAGAAACATAATTTAACTGACGTTCAAGCGGGGAAAATTCTTACCGGGACGATGTGGCAACAAAACTGTCTTACATGAATTTCAAACCCTACTTATGTAGGGTTTGAAAGCAACAATAACTATTTATAATTATTTATGGGAAAGTATACTTGTATTTTGATGTACCTGCGGTAGTCAGGGGGTACACATGAAATAACATCGTTTTAATTTTTTGAATTTTTAAAGAAACCGTAAAATAACTTTCGAGTAAAAAAATCTACGTTACTCTCAAGGATTATTTTAGCCATAACGATTTCAATGACATTGAAATGAAAATTATAGATTTTTAGTTAAATGTAAGCTACATACATACATGCCTAATATTTCAACAACTTTACGTGCACAAATATCAGTCCAGTGTAAAATATTGGTTTACAGACAAAACATTTTACATAATTTTTTAATAAATAAGGAAGCTATATAGGTTTTTAACAAGAAGTAAAAACACCATAAACCGATGAGACATCGCGTAACTTAATGTGATTAGCTTGGCCAGCGCATTCTACAGATGATCCCGTTATTTTAATGCGGTAGAACTAGTGCCTTGCAAAGGTCAGTGCGATCCCCTGGTGAGATTAAGGAGAAAAATTTTAAAAGCTCAAGAGGCCATACGTTTTGGTACCGATAATCACATTTATCATTGGCATTGTTACTAGTATTACCGGGAAGTGGTTATTTTCAAGTGAGTAGCATGCCAAATGGCTATGAAAAGATCAATCATTCAAAAAGATGCGTGGAATACATACAACCTCGAACAACTGCAGAGTTTTCTGATCAATCTGATAGTTTGAATCCAAAAAATAAGTTAATTGCTTTTGAAAACCTCTTACCAACATGCAGGAAAACAGCAGGTGTATAATGAAGTACGGGTACTGGGTGTTACCCGAGCCTCCCACAAACTAGTCAATCAAACATTTTGAATGTTATGTTTAATTTCCCAGTTACACAAGAAAAAATGCATAGAGCATAAATGCACATATTACCGTATCTGTAAGATATCACAGATGTTTTCGTACAATCACTGAAATAATCTGTTAATCGCCATCGAATATTATATTACTTTACTATATTATATTATTACTAAATAATAGGAAAGTTGTGAATGGACACTGCAGACAATACTATCTAAAATGAGTACGTACAAATGTATTTAGCATAACATTAAGGAGCGTAATATGCACACAGTCACCACGTCGTCGACCATTACAGCGCAGCGGCACACGTGGAACATTCCTTCCGGCACTTTCCGGAAGTGTCATGACGTCAAACTGTCATGGCGACGTCCTGTTGCTAGTTATGAATTTTATTCGTTGCACTCAATAGTCAGTTGAATTCACTCTACCTAAAGGAAAATTTGACACATCAGTACTTATTTTATATAAATACATGTGTTCATTTCAATTTGATATGCATTATAGATATTAGCGATGCATTAATTACGGTTTGGAGAACCGGTCGTTGCCGGGAGATAGTTCGCATTATAAGGAGGGATAGTCATAGTTTTTCCCTGCCTCTTTTCTCTGTCGTTTCGCCACGATGAAGACGGTTATTATGGTGGCAGAGAAACCTTCGTTGGCACAGTCGATCGCAAAGATTTTGTCCAAAGGTAGGTTTTCCTGAAGTTCACCAAGTAATAATGGGATTTACGTATCGGGAAATGGACGGCATGTTAGGCTCACATTGAATATTTAACCATTAGCAGAATGGCTTATGGTTTGTACATGCATATTTGCTGTTACACTTGATGGGGACTGTACGGGTGTCCTCATCGTAGATGTCTGTTAAACGCGAAACGTAAGTTTGAAATAGGGGTGTCCGATCCTCGATGTTCTGGACCGGACAGTTTGCTTTGTTAATATTGAAAGTATTTCTGATACTCCGATAACCTTTTTAACGAACTTATTTTTACTCGTTAGTTGTATGTCACGAACTGTTTTTGATGTTTAGTTTTTAAATTTGGCATTTTTTTATCAGTGTTTTAATTTGTTTATTTTATCTTATTTTTTTCTTTCTAAGAACATGTGTGTAACACTGGCTACTAATGAAATACACGGAGCTTGTCACAAAATGCTCTTTATTCTGGTATCCACGGTACTATTAAAACAACTGTAAATAACAGTTCACTCTGTTCTGAGTTATGTAACAAGATTAGTGCTGCCTGGAGGTAGCACATAGACAGGCTATACTAACGGTTTCAAACTCGAGGGAAAAGAAAGGGCATTTTCTGTTTTTTTTCAGTACAGGCATTTTTATGGAGATGGGTATGGTTTCTAAGCTGGAGTAGCCTTCCACGCCAGTGCAGGAATGGCTTGTGAGACACTTTGCTTCATGGATGATTGCAGGCACTCTGTGTAAATCAATTCTTTCTCTGTAAGGCAGAGAGCAAATTAAAGAAATTGTTCAGTTCAGTACAACTAAATCTTCTGAGACATTTTCACCAGTAAACAGTAAATTCTAGTAATGTCAATCTGTGTGACTTTAATGAGCAAAACAGGTTGTTGTTGACCTTCACATTCACTGTCAATTGGACTGTTTTTTTAGACATCCCATGCTGGTATATTTTCATATATTTGAAATTACTGAACATTTACTATTTAAAAATGGGTGGATGGATGGATATGTGCCAAAAGAATGAAAGGTGATCTTTGCTTTTTATACCCCCAGGACAGAAGAAAACTTTCTTTTAAAGTTTAATAATACTGTACAAGGCATTGTAAGAAAAAAGACTTCTTTATATTGCAAGTTTGCATAGTAGTATGACCCTGATGTCCACTCACACATATGTCCAGGGTGCGATGCTCCTCTCATTGATGCTATTGGCCATGGTAATGTGTGGTAAGTGCAGCTCATCCAGGCTTTCCAGGCAGAATGACTCGTCCACACACTGACTGGTCAGTGGGTTACCTCGACCGGGAGTGAGCCCCCACAAGACAAGGCAGCACAGATGTGCGAGCTGAAAGAGTTTAAGTTAAAACTGATCATGGCAATTTAAAGTAAATGAAATCAAACCCTAGTTTATGAAATGAAGATGACATGGAGGCACAAGTAGTTAGCCAGGATGCTTGAATCTTGCCTGGAGGTGTGTGTGTGTGTGTGTGTGTGTGTGTGTGTGTGTGT
>JAODKC010000044.1:34246656-34258832 GCA_026777985.1 Mormyrops attenuatus | reverse complement strand
CATCCATCCATCCATCCATCCATCCATCCATCCATCCATCCATCCATCCATCCATCCATCCATCCATCCATCCATCAAGCACTTATCCTGGTTGGGATCCCAGGATGGCCCGGCACTGACTAAGCCTGCATTATGTTTTATGGTAAAATGAGCTAGTAGCTCCAGATGAAGATGAAGTGTCCCAGTCTTTTCTTTTTGAATGAGATGTGACTAAGACCTGCCAGCCATTGTGCATGTCCCTGTCCCTGTCCCTCTAACATTAGCCTTCTGGCTGTGTGGTTTTTCACCCCTAGGTGTTCAAGGGGAAGGACAGCCCTGTGATGTTGGACTGGGACAGGGTGCGAGTCTTCGACAGGGAGGTCGGCCAGATGTTCGTCAACATCACCAAGGAGTCCCGCGAGGCCAGGGTTGGCCGCACCTTCGCTCTCTTGTTTGCCTCCTCATGCCCTGTTTTATGCTCCTGTGTTTTTCGTCACCTGATCCCCATTTCCGTAGATTCCGTCTTTAAACTGTAATTGCTCTGTTGCAGAGGCATGTTAAGTGTGGGATGTTGGTTGAATGTGAACTTTGTGTTCCTGGAAGAAGCCTGAGTCCTCGTGGACAAGGTTTTCCTTTAGTAATATGTTCGCATATATTTTACGTATGGATTGAACATTTTTGCAGACCTTTAAAAAGTCGTAAAAGATCTTGACCAAAGTCAACATCTAACAATGTAGCTCTCCATCCATCCATCCTTCCATCCATCCATCATTTATCGTCCAGCAGCTTATCCTGATCAGGGCATCCTACATGTAACAGTGATATTTCTTTTGAATACTTGAGATTCTTCTTTGAGCTGTATTATAGTTGTTTCTGTTTTCTTCAGTGTGGAACCATGTGGCTCATTAAAATGTGGCATCATAATCTGGAGCCACAAAGGCTGGTTCTCTGAAGCTGTCAGCTTCCTTGTTGCTGCATATGAGAAGGTCTGGTGTAAATAGTATAAATTGGCTGACTAGACTGGACCTGGTCAATTTATCTGGGTTACAATCAAACCAGTGAGGTCATCAGTTGTGAAATTCTATCAAAAACAGTGTTCACCTTGATGCAACTACATCAGTGTTTCCCAACCAGGTTTCTGACCCGGTCCTTGGGAGCCCTCCAACGGTCCACATTTTTGCTCCCTCCCAGCTCCCTACCAGATAGTCCACATTTTTGCTCCTTTCCAGCTGGGAGAGAGCAAAAATGTGGACTGTCTGGGGGTCCCTGGGGACTGGATTGGAAAACACTGCCATACATGGTGATGGAGGACAGCAACCTGTGCTTGATGTGTTCAGGTGGAGTCGGTGAGTAAGAAGGAGAAAGTGAAACAGAGACCCCTGGCCCTGAACACGGTGGAAATGCTCAGGGTAGCCAGCTCCGCCCTTGGTAAGACCCTTACGCTGAGTTTTAAATAAACATTCAAGTTAAAGTTTTATGATTCTAACTTGGAGGCGGTACCATGGTTTAGTATAGGGCTATTCAACTCATGGTCCTCAAGGGCCGAGCACTGCTGATTTTCCAGCCTTCCTTTACCTGTGAGCCAGGTGTGAAGCCCCTCTGGCCAATCAGAATCCATAATTATTAAACTAACTACTGGGAGAACTGAAAACACGGCCTGGATTTGGAATCGAGGGCCAAATTTGAATGGGGGGGTTTAGTAGATAGTGATCTGTGTGTTAGTGGGTCTTCTGTTTTTCACCTACATTCAAATATATGGTGTTAAAGTGAATTGCTGACTTTGAATTGTTGCTTGAGTGTGTTTGTGAGTGTGTGCACATCCTATTACCCCCTAAACCCCATGCTTCCTATGATTAGCCCCACTTCACCATGATTTTGCCTCTAACGTCTGTTGAAAATTGATGGATTCATGTACGAATCTGTCTGAGTGCTGGAGTCACTCATTCATTGTAGTCTGCACTGATCAGCTAAAGGTCTTTGCAGTGATGCTGGTGCATCCTTTGCTAAGGTATGGGTCCTCAGCACACTATGCAGATTGCAGAGCGCCTCTACACCCAGGGCTACATCAGCTACCCGCGCACGGAGACCACGCATTACCCTGAGAACTTTGACCTCAAGGGCACCCTGCGGCAGCAGGCCAGCAACCCCTTCTGGGCCGAATCGGTGAGTCCGTCTCAAGGCAAACGGGCAGCCAGCTGACAGGAGGCTACTTTCATTTCATCACGTTGCATCTGTTGTTTTATGATCGTTTTTAATCACAGTTTTCAGAAATCAGCTGAAACACTTCCTAAAGATTTCCTAGCTCCATGATTTGCAAACCTTAAAATTTGGTGAGGTTTTTTTTCCCCTGTTCTGCCACCTTCATAACAGCTTCTCATACAGTTTGTGCAACACCTGTGGAAACTGTCGCGACCTGTGAGAGCGTGTGTGAAACAGCAGTCAGCAAGCAGCAGTGGTTATAACATTTTGCTGTTTCTTGCTTTATTTTGGGATTTGGCAGTTCTACTTTCTCATGATTTTATTTGGCATGTTTATACTGAAAATGTTATAACAGAGCAGAAAACAGGATCAGTCTATAGCAGTAATAACAAGCCACAATACATTTCCACGAGTACCAGCGTGTTGTTTCATCTACTCATACTTTGCTTGGAAGCTGTGAGCTTGAGCCCTAAAGTCGTTACTCTCCACCACGTTAGCAAATATAAGGTAGCACACAAGGAGACTGTGCAGCTTTTGTGTGACAGTACATTGGTCTCATCCTTGTGTCATCCTTGTAGGTAAAGGTGTTGCTTGCAGACGGAATGAACCGCCCCAGGAAGGGGGTGGATGCTGGTGACCACCCCCCAATAACCCCCATGAGGGCTGCGTCTGAGAGCGAGCTGGGTGGGCAGCCTCCGCCTTCCCATAATGCATCTGCACATGCAAACAGCAGACCTGTTTCTTGCTGGGTTTGATTGCAGACCCAGCTATGTGTGTGTGGAGTTTGCATTCTCTGTGGACCAAACCTCATATAGTCATGTGATCTGGTTACTGTATATGAGCCACAGTGCACGGATGTTCAGTGGTGTCCATTCTGCACTGCATCTCTGTTGACCTCCTGCGCTTTCAGCTTTACACACTGCTAGATTTCCACCCTCATCCTTTTCTTTGTAAAATGTATTGTTAGCATGCCGGGGCGGCCTGGGCACCCAATGAACCTTCCCAGAGGTTTGAATTTCCTCCATGTGGAGTTCTCCTCCGTTGTCTTCTGGCATTTTTTCCTTTTTTCCCTGTATTATGAACAATTTAATACATTTGTACAGATAATTTTTTGCCAAAATTTTTGCTGTTAAGTGCCTTTGAGCAAATGTGTTCCGAAAGGCACTATATAAAAATGGAATAAGTATTGGCAGTAGATGGATAGAAGAACTGATTATATTAATAAACATATTTTTAGCATATGTCTGACATGTACCCGATATACAGAAATGCTAGATCATTTCCCTTTGTAAAATACACATCCTTTTATAAATGAAGGAATTTATCAAAGTGGTAATTTTGTAAGGATGAGTATGGATGCTGTTGTTTCCATCTATCTTAATTTGATTTAACCTCCTTGCAGGAAGTGATGGCTGGCGGCTGTATGAGTACATCACACGGCACTTCATCGCCACTGTCAGCCACGACTGCAAATACCTCCAGACCACTATCGCCTTCAGCATCAGCACAGAGGGTTTCTCCTGCACGGGGAAAACTCTGCTATCGGCTGGTAGGGTCTGGTACACATTAGATGCTGTTCTGAATCATGTGCTTAAGGTGCTGCCGTTAAATCTTGGTAAAGGGGAGATATTCAGAAAGGTACTTAAATGATTTAAATCAAGTTAAAACATTAATTGGAGTCTAATTCCCATTGGATCAACATTTGAATATAATTGTACAGAATGTCGTTGGCCATGCGTTGTCCACAAAGCCTGCCATTAGTGCTGTTCTTGCTAAAGAAAACTAAATATACTAACCAATGAATAATATTGTGTTGTAACCTACAGTGTAACATGGATTACAAATGCGGTATTTATCAGTGAAAACGTGTACAGAATTCAGCAAATATGTGACAACGTGTGCATTTCATTTCCATGCAGCTAGCAGAAAGACACAACATTATTTATGTATTTACATATTCTGCCCTGGATGAATTGTCTGGGAATCAGCCATAGTTGTGATGCAGTTCGGGGACCATGAGACTGGCTAACTTCATACAGTTGACCTTTGTGTATATTGTTAAATCTGTCTCACTCCACAAAACATGTCTGTGTGTTATGTGTGATGGAAGGGCATGGGCCACATGACATCAGATGTTTCTGCATGTCAGTGCCAGTACTCACTGGTCATGCACTAGTCGGTACTGATGACGGACAGTTCCCCACAGGCTTCACAGAGGTCATGCCCTGGCAAGGGGTGTCTGTCGAGGAGAGTCTGCCGTCATGCGAGACAGGAGACACCTTCACTGTGGATGAGATCAAGCTGGTGGAGAAGCAGACCAGCCCACCTGACTACCTCACAGAGGCGGAGCTCATCACGCTGATGGAGAAGCACGGGATTGGTCAGTGGTGTTCATGGGTTTGGGGGTTGGGTTTTAGGGCTAAGGGCGACAATATGTCACAACATGTAGGCCTAGAAGCTTGGACTTCCGGTCATAAAATTACCAATTCAATAATTCAATAGAAAACCGAATAAAGCAGAAAAATTGATTCATTTAAATCATATATCTATCAAGTGAAATAAATCAGGATTAGTGTTATGTGGAAAAAGTGTGATGCATGCTAAAAGCTTGAGGAATCCAGAGCGTTGGGTGTTATCTACCTTCTAAACTGCTCTGCACACTCGTGTAGTCCCTCCTTGACAGCACTATCAGGACGCACTCACACTTGGCCCAGTTGCCTTATACTGTGTCTGAACACAATTTCCCCCATCCCTATTCCCCTGCTGATCTGCGCTCAGATCTCGCTTAACGTTCCATGCACCTTTTTTGTGTTGAAGAAAACATAGAAAGGAAAGCACTAATGCACATCACAATGGAATTCATGATTAATGTCCTTATTTTGTGGCTTATTTGGAGTCATTTTGGGCGAGAAGACATGCATAGATTTATAGTGTGTGCAATATTTTTATTTATTTGTGCTGCATGTATAAGAAATCCCATATTTGACCAAATATCTAGTAGTTTTATTGTGTTACATCCAGTTGTTCCTGGATACTCTCGTCAGCCCAAATCTCCAGCGAACACTGTACTTCTGCCATAGACCAAAGTGATCTTGTTAAATGTTTGTTAAATGTTTGCTGCTGCCCGATCTGTAAGTGTCATTTTTTTTTCGCAGTGCAATTTTGCAAAAAAAACACGACACAATCTGTTTAGCCTACTCGATCTGTTCCTCCCAGGTCCGGTTTATTTCTAGTGTGCATTTATGCTTGCATGTGTCAGTCATTATTTATGTCACTGTTAGTGATCACACTAGATGCATGCCATGCCCAGGTCCAGCTGAAGCATGCCTAGCCCACATCTTCAAGCGGGCCCAGGTTCAGTATGGGGTGGTCACACTAGTCAATCAAACTGGACTTTGGGGGTCAAGCGTGCTCGGGCACGGTACGGATCGGCTAGTGTGAGCACACCCCGTGTCATCACCGCTTCTTTGGTAAGTACGGGGTGAGTCTGTCTCTCAGTATTTGGTGTCCATGTCTGTGTTCCAGGAACGGATGCAAGCATCCCCGTCCACATCAACAACATCTGCCAGAGGAACTACGTCACTGTGGAAAGTGGCCGTCGGCTCAAGCCCACCAACCTGGGCGTCGTGTTGGTGCACGGCTACTACCGGATAGGTGAGTGTCTGCTGGTTGGCCTGAACTGAACTGGCCTACTGGTTACTGGTTTTATGCTATTCCAGTACTGTCATTGGTCATTCAACCAGAAGGGACCCAATCAACTGTTTGAAAAGAAGACACATGCCATGCCATTCTTGTACTGTCATTGGATAATGAACTAGAGGCACCCAATCAGCCGTTTGAAAAGCAGACATGTGCTGTAATCCCTCCTATATTACCCCATGCAGATCTTTCCTTGCATTGTTTGTGCCTGATCTTGTGTGTGTGCGAGGCAGACGCTGAGCTGGTGCTGCCCACCATCCGCAGTGCGGTGGAGAAGCAGCTCGGCCTGATCGCTCAGGGCAAGGCTGACTTCCAGCAGGTACTGCAGCACACGCTGGACATCTTCAAGAGGAAGTTCCACTACTTTGTAGACTCCATCGCAAGTAAGACTGGCCTCATTGATTACCCTTTATTTTACTTTATAATTATTTGACTAATGTACTTTTTTTCTTGAAATTTTTTCTTTATGTCTTATTCGGAGACAACTTTTTCAGTTCTGCACTGTATCAAATACATCTTGAATATCATTTTAGATGCATTATAAGATGCTCCTTGTGTTTGGTGTCATCCAGGGAGAAAGTGATTTATTTGTGTGTAGGATGGGCAGCTTACAAATGGAATAGTTCACCATTTTCATTTACTAGCTGATTCCCTGACTCTTACCAGGCACCCTTTTTAATAGAGCAATTACCTGCATTTGCAATTTGGAAGTACTGATGAATATTTCTTAAATAGTTAACTTTGTTACTGTTCATGCATTTGGGTTAAAACTTAAACCATCATGGTTTGTATCTAATTTTTCACTCCATCAAACAATCCATACACTGTACCACAGTGTATGGCTTTTCAGGTATTTGGGAGTTACTATATCGTTGCATTCTTCATGTGATTCACACATAATTTCACCAGTTTCTTGGAGGCTAGTTTCAGCCATTCTGGCTCAATGAATACATTTGTGGAAGTCTGCCCCTAGTGGCACATCTGTTATTCTATGTTAAGCGACCATGGCCATAAGGCGCAATGAAAATGAGGAAACACGTGTTATATCCATGAACAGTAGCCTACACAAATCTTCAGAAATTCAGGGCCATTTATTAGTTAAATATTTTTCTATTTCAAATTTTATTGGAATAAGGAAGTTTGACCTCCCAGTCCAGTCCAGACAGACAGACACACACACAGGTTTGTAATTATGTCTTTGTGGGGAAAACACTAATCCCAACATGATATCCTTAACCCCTAACCTTAACCATTAGTAACCAAGCAAAATCTGAGCGATTGCTTTCACAGGTCTCTGTGGGGACCTGAAAAATCGTCCCCGCAACGTCAGAATAACAGGTTTTCATTTCACAATGTAATATAAACCTAATTCACACTCACACACACACACACACACACACACACACACACACACAAGTGTGTAACTTTGGGTTGAACATTGGGGGGTTGACGTCTTCACCCACTTAGGGGGTCCAGTGTTGATTACTAGGGTGGTTACAATCCCCCCACCCCCCCTGTAATCTGTACCCATGCATGTACACACACACACACACACACACACATACTCATGCATACACACGCACACACCCTGTCATGACCGCTTTACCTGACTACATGATTGAGGCACGGTCTTTTTGTGCTCCTGAAATCTTTATCTTCTGAATGCTTCTCCTCCCTTCTGCCCCCTGCAGGCATGGATGAGCTGATGGAGGTGTCCTTCTCACCCATCGCAGACACGGGGAAGCCGCTGTCACGCTGTGGCAAGTGCCATCGCTTCATGAAATACATCCAGGTGAGTGTGCGTGTGCTGCCACCACCCAATGAGTAAAGACTCGGCCTGATTAGCTGGCGGCTGCCATTTTAGACACCGCTGTTTGACCTTTGAACACGGTATGAATTAGTAACATGTGTAGTTGCGTATGAAGTTGTATAAAGAGATAAAGGGTACAGATGTAAACTTTCTTTTCAGTAAAAGCATCACTTAAGATTAAAAATAAGACCTTTTTTCCTTATCAATCAGTGTTCAAAGCAAAACTCTCACATATCCCATCATGGTCTCCAAGAGAATCACACACACGTACATGTGGGCAGTGGTGGCTTGATGGTTAGGGACGCGCACTTGTAGTTGAAAGATTGCAGGTTTGAATCCCCAACCAGCAAGGCACCACTGAGGTACCCTGAGAAAGGTACCGCCCTCAAGCACTGCTCCCTGGGGTGTTGAATTACCTGCCCCCTGCTATGTCACGATGTCACATATGGGATAAATGCAGTGGACACATTTCGCTGCTGTGCTGTGCTGTGCTGTGCTGTGTCAACGTTGACCACTGATCACTAAATTCTAATTCCAGATGAGAACCAGTCTAGGGGTAAGATTGCAGGGTTGACCAGCATCTAATATCCTGGGCGCAGTTGAGGTTAAGGGTCTTGTTTAAGGGTCCAAAAGTGGCATCACTCTGCCAGCCACGAGACCTGATTATGGACACCCAGCCCTGCCCTGCCCTGTAGGCTTCAGCAGGTTTTACTTACCTGCCTTTCCTGATTCAGTTGATGGTGGTTTTCCACAATTCCCAGTTACCCTTTTCCCCCTTTGGGAAAGATATGCAGCACGTCTCCTGGCTGTTCGTCTCACTCGGGGCTTTGCTGGTTCATAGCCCATCTTCTGGCCTCCTCAGCCAGTCATCATTCAGTCCTGTTCCACCGAGGACATCATGGTCTTGCTGGGCCTCTCCCTCCTCTGCGTACTAATGTTATGCTTGTTGGATCTCCATGGGATGCACTGCCCCTCGCCCCCTTTTCACAGCCTTATTTACATAGACACAATCCCTGTGTTTTAATGAATGAACTCCTTGATGCACATTTGCCTTCCAGACTTTATTCATGTTGTATTGCTGCCTGTAATATTAAGGCATGTCCTTGGATGCTTGGGCTGCATAAGTGCCACTGATTGCCGTCGAATGCTAGCTGATGGGTCTGGCCTTTTTCTCAGAAATAATCTCATTGAAATTAATGGTCTCTTACCCCCTGCACTCTCCCCATGAATAAATCATAAATGTCCCACTGGCTTTGACTGATTCACAGATAGCTGCTTGTCATCTTCCCATAAAAGTCCACCTTTTTCATCCCGTTTCTCGCAAAACGTTCATAAAGTTGGGTCAAGTTGTTATCAAGAGTGCCTCCGTATGTTTTCTGGACAACTCCATATTACGCTGGTCGGTTTGATTTGCTGTTTTTGTTAGATTTATCCTCAGTTGTGGCCCAATCGCTCAGGTTTGTCGTGGTTGAAGCCGGTTGGTCCATGTGACACCCAGTCTGCTCAGAATTTACTGCTATGGTTGACAAAACCAACCATACCTGAAACAACAGGATGTATTCAAGGGTTGGTTTGTTTTTGCCCCCCCGATAATAATGAATGGGTAACGAAAAGAGCCAGAAGATCGTGGCTTTGGCTAGCTGGTTAGCAGAACAGGCTGCTTCAGCGTCTACTAAATAAAGGTGTTTATTTAATATTTCATGTAATGTATTCCGCTGGATATACGCCAGTGGATCGCTGCTCCGCATGTAGCCTTTGCACACACCGTGATTTGCATATATGCCCTCCCCCAGGCCAAGCCCAGCCGCCTCCATTGCTCACACTGCGACGAGACGTACAGCCTGCCGCAGAACGGCGCCATCAAGCTGTACCGTGAGCTGCGCTGCCCGCTGGACAACTTCGAGCTGGTGCTGTGGAGCTCCGGGGCGCGGGGAAAGAGCTACCCACTGTGCCCCTACTGCTACAGCAACCCGCCCTTCAGGGACATGAAGAAAGGTGCAGTCTATAACCAGCAAGTGACGTGGCTCATCAGATTTAAGGGGCTTCAGCGGCAGACCCCACATGACCATGCCTAGGAGAAACAGCTGGAAGATGCTTGGATGTCATATATCATAAATAAATGCTGTATTGTAAACAGTGCTTATTAACCATATGACACTTAGTCATACAACAAACAGCCCAGTAAACATACAGTAGTCATACATTCTTTATCTTTTTTATTAAAATTATAGCCATTTCATTTGTATATTTTCTTGTCTGGTCAAATTTTTTTAGTCAAGCTAATTAAGTAGATGGTCTGCTGGCTAGATGTGGTATAGATTGCATTAATCCTTTTCCTGTTGTGAGCGGCAGGCTTGCGTTGGCCTGTAATTGACTAACCCTCTTGTGCCTCCACCCTCGTCACAAACAGGAATGGGCTGTAATGAGTGCACACACCCGTCATGCCAGCACTCGCTGAGCGCGCTGGGCATCGGCCAGTGTGTGGAGTGCGATGCCGGCGTCCTGGCCCTCGACCCCGCCTCGGGGCCCAAGTGGAAGATGGCGTGCAACCGTTGCAGCGTGGTTGTGCAGTTCTTTGAGCACGCGCACCGCGTGCAGGTGACGGCAGAGAGCTGCGAGGCCTGTGAGGCCGCCCTGGTCTCCGTGGACTTCAGCAAAGCCCACTCACCACTGCCTGGCGGCGCCACCCAGCACACCGGCTGCGTTTTCTGCGACCCCGTCTTCCAGGACCTGGTGGAACTTAAGCATGCCACCATGAGGCACCCCATGCATCGTGGGGGCCAGGCCCGCCGGCAGGGAGGGCGGGGCCGAGGCCGGGGGCGACGCCCAGGAGGGAGAGCCAACCCGAAGAAACCTAAGGACAAGATGGCCGCCCTGGCAGCGTACTTTGTTTAGCGAACGGCAATCTATGTGTTCCTGTTGACATCAGTGCTGTTTATCTGTGTTCATTTAACTTAGAATAAATTTATACACAAAAATCACCTGTTTCTTGTAATGCAAGGCTTTTCTTTCCATGACGAGTCTTTTATTTAGCACTTTCTACTTTTACAAAAAAGGGTTTCGTGTCCATTTAACACAGAAAACATCAAATTTGCAACACTGTTTCTGAAGTAGTTATAATTGCAAGTAGCATATTAGAGGGTGAGCAATGTATTTTATATTCAGTGTGAGCTGACTCCTTACATTTTAGTTCTAAACTTTTTATTATTTTAAACTGACTGTGGACAAAACCAATTAAGCTTTTTAAATGAAAAATAGAAATTTAGTTTTAATGTTTCTTTTTACAAACCCTTGTAGTTCTTGGAGGCCTATAAAAATCGGTAGAAAAAAATTCTGGGTAAGTCAGCAGGAAGATCTCTTTTACCGAAACATTGTGGTGTATGGTGGATGACTAGGAAAAACCGATCAGACACACGTGAAATTCGAAAAGGGAAATGATTGTGCGGCTTTACAAGTTGATGCACATCTGTTGTTCAAGGTTTATAAAGCCATGTATTTAGGAATAGAACTTTTGCGAAAGCGTCACAGAACTGCATGCTGTAACCGGCAGGTGGCGCCGTGTCCGGCAGTGTCTGGCAAGTCGGCCATAGTTGAAGAAATACGCATGCGTTCTTTCAAACGGGATGGAGCGTGACAGTTTCCTCACGCAGCCACTTCCGTAGGGTGAATGTCGACAAGGAGCGTAAAAAGGGTGTCGGTTTCGAGGTAAAAGAAGAGAGACCTCCCCGTCTTATATTTATTTAGCCTCTTCGTGGATGTTTTACAAGCAGTGACGGAAAGGCCACCTAAGGTACTAAATCTGACCATGCTTTCCATTTTAGAAACATTCTGGTCTGCAGCAGCATTAGATAGTTGTGCGACTTAACTCGAAATGTTTTGTTTTCCTTTGTATTGAAACGTAATGGTTGGTTTTTATTTGTGGATTTGTTATTGGCCTCGCTGGTGTGAATTTTAACAATGTCATGAAGCAAGGTAAACCGCTACAGGGACGCGACGTTACTTTGTAGCACTGTATACATGCAGAGCTGTAGAGCTGTATACATGCATACATACATGCATGCAGACGTTTATTGTCGGCGAATGTAAAGTTTTCTCTTGTTATTTTGTTTTAACGGCCTGCTGTCACTTACAGTACGTGTGAGCGGGAAGTGTACACATTCTCCGTATTGTGCCAGCTGTCATATAGCATCAGTCGTAAATACTCATTAACGTCAAGTGAAATACATATCCTGTTCTTTCAGATAACTGGTTTGTAAACATTCTGCAGTCCAAGGGTTTTTCAAATTCTTTAATCAAACATCTGGTACAGAGAAAAGCTGTTAAAATAACACCAACCACACAAAACGTTTTTCTTTCTAGCACCAGTTTGCAGAGGTGGCAATTTCAGGTCCAGAAAATAAAAATCCAGACCCGGATTTTGTTTCAACCAACCACTTGAGTACTATTTGACTGTGACTCTTTACTCAGCTGGTTGGTTGAAACAAAATCC
>JAODKC010000044.1:34191490-34210342 GCA_026777985.1 Mormyrops attenuatus | reverse complement strand
TTATCTATCCTACTATCTATGTAATGTATGGATAGCGGAAGTGATTAAGCCGGCTAATATTTTACCGGAAATACGTCCGCACCCCGCGTGCATATAGCCCATTACTGCAGACAAACAGCGGAATACACAAATGGAGTACAGACCTGGTCTTCCTGCTCGTCATGCAGAATAATTTTTTGGTATGGGAATTCACGAAGTACAGCACTGTGGCAGTAATGGTATCATAAACAGGACAAATAATACATGTTTGATAATTTGGGAATCATGCAGCAAGTGACTAAAAAATAGTGAAAGTTCTATCAGTTCTGTTAAGGCACTCCATACTTGCGTCTCTTCAAAAACTGTGATCTATCCTCAAGCAGGTAAACTGGTTACAGTGTGTCTTGTGTTAATGTCATGGAGTTCCTAGAAAGGCAAGCAAAACAAAATTGCATTTATAATACAAATGTTTGACCCGACCATCCTGCACTGGCCTTGACTGAGGTGTATGGGCAACCAAAGTAGCAGTTAAGCTAGAAGCAAACAGCAAATGCAAGAAAAATGGCTCTCAGTGAAAAGGGTTTCAATAATATGATGCACGACTAAAGCTGGCCAACTCTCACATGGCTAACTATGACAACAGCTTGACTTACTTTAAGTGATCTGTTTATGTGCATTAAAGAGTGATGACAGTAGTGAACACTGGCAATTCTAGAGTCTGTGAATCATAAACCTTCAGGTTTTCATGCAGCATCTCTGCTGTCCTGCCTGTCTGTGAAGCTTTCTGTCTGGTTAAGGACACTAATCACACTCTGTGCTGGTCAAACTCAGCATAAATCTGCTTCTGGAAGAATCATGTACACCATTAAAAAAATAATGAAAATAGTTAACGGGTAAATTCAGCTCTGTAATGAATGGATTAATATGAAATTGACTGACTGTCTCATCAGGAAGTTATGTAATTGCCCAAGAAAATTACATTTAGAGAAAGAAAACGTACCCTCGGATGCCTTGCTTGAGAAGTTAACTGCTCATCATCCACAGGGACGTGTAATAAAATGGCACAAAGCTTGAATGCAGGACTTATATTGTTTTATTATACAAAGAATATATAATTTTTCCCCTGAACTGTTAAATGTTAAATTAGGCTTAAAAGTATAAGTACACCATTATCCAGCAATGTTAAGGTACCACTTGGCTACATTTAATAATAATGAATAATATAAAAATAAAATACAAGCGGTGCAAAGGAAACTTAAACTACCATGCGATGTGTACTTGACAAAATCATAATTGTGCAAATGTAGATGTTGCAACGCCACCATATTTGTCTGGCCAATTTTACCATTAAGATTTACATAAGGCATAGATTTCATCTGAAAAGGCATTGAAGATTATGCAGTGCTGTATTTTAGAATGTAGTTCATTAAAATAAAAGAACGCTATCTGTGGATGAAACAAAATCTAAAGTTACTGGAGTCATGTACAGTAGGCCACCTGTATCGCGGGTGATATTTTACAAGAGCAACTGCAGATGGTGGCGAACCATCCGTTGATCCCGTATGATTTTTTTTTTTTTTGTGTACATACACGTTGTAAAGTTCAATTGAAAATTACGCACATTACATTAAATTACATTAGTAAGACATTGCCAACATTAAATACAGTAATAAAGCTACATTGTGCATTATGCAGTACTGCACTCTAGATTGAAAGGGATTCGGATGTTTTAGACTTATTCTCGAGTCAATTATTACACTGCAAAAATATGTATCGGCATGATGGAGCAATGAAAATCAAGCTTTTCGTATGCTTCAATGAACAAAGGAGCAATGAAAAGACACAGGCTACTGTTAGACATTATGCAAAGAAAAGTATCATAAACCTGTACATGACATGTAATAAGATGTAAAAGAATGATTGAACTACTGCTGTTTACTCTTAAATAGTTGCATTAAAACTTGACACCTAATTCAAAGTACCCAATAAATTTGTGTTTGATTAACTAGGTGGATGGTTTTTAGTAATACAGTAAAAACCATTTATAACGGACTTCAAGGGACCTGGCAAAACAGTCCGTTATATCCAGAGTTGCCCAGAACACAACTATAGGACACCATTTAATCATGCCACACCGCAGAAAGGTAGTAATCCAACTTTATTTACTGTATTTCACCTATTGCAACTCAACAAAAATCATTTAGTCACAAACACACATCTTTTCTTACTACTGTACGAATGAGTGAACGAATGCAGTAGCAAATGACATGAGGCATTCTAATACCCTACACTAAAAGATGTTCTAAAGCATTATGTCGAACTGTATGCAAATTACTGGGAAGAAAAATAATCTGTCATTTTCTTCTGGGCTGCATTTCTTTCAGAGGTTTTAGTGTAGTTTTCCAGTGATTCCAATTCATCAGAACATCTGCTTCAACAGCATCATTAGCAGTTACTCCAGATGTCACTGACCGTAGATTTACTTATACTATAGTCACATACAATATCTGCTTGTGTTTTCTTTTTTGTTTCGATTTAAAAGAACTATATATAAGAAATGTTTTAGAATGACACTTTGTAGCAGACTTTTCAGCCATTTTGAAAATAACTATTGATGCACATGTCCGTTATAGCGAACAAAACTACAGCTAAAAGCGGCCCTGGGGACCCAATTGTTTCTCTGTTATAAGCGAAATTCCGTTATATGCAAGTCCGCTATATCCAATGCCTTTTCTGCATGTTCTTAATGGCGCACGGCCGGGACCAGCGGACCTCGTCCGTTATAGATGATATTCCGTTATAAGCGAATCCGCTAAAACGGGATTTTACTGTATGCAGCTATGAGATGTTATGAGTGTTATAAGTTTACACTGTAAAGTTCTATTTGTGTAGCAATTTTAATCACAAAAATTTCAAAGTAAACTTTCTAGTATCTCACAAAATGGTTGTTAAATAATATACCATGGCGCTGACGAATTCTTGAATCTGAAGGATGTTGATTAATTTTCTATACCTGTACTTGTTGTGTTGGCCAGGTGAATCACACTATCCCTCCACTATGCATTGCCTAGTTCTTTAAAAATGTGTAATGCACAGCTTGTGGTGCATTAACCCTTAATTATGACTTGTCTGCCATTTGATGTTAGCCTGCAGTGACTAAGTTACAGGGTTAGCCCCTGCCCCCACCTCAGCTACTCGGACTGTATCAGTGTGTTCATGGTTCCTGTGTACAAGTCCCTTATGAAGTGCTCCAAACCAGCCCGCAAAAACATCAGAGTGTGGCCAGCAGGTGCTGTTTCGGCTCTTCAAGACTCTTTTGACTCGACAGACTGGGATATTTTTAGGGAGGCTGCCACTAATGGTGACTCCATCAACCTGGAGGAGTGCACAGACTCTGTGATGAGTTACATCACCAAGTACATAGAGGATGTCACTGTATCCAAGGATGTCACCACGAGAGCCAACCAAAAGTCCTGGATGACGAGAGAAGTGCGCATGCTGCTAAAGACCAGAAATGCTGTTTTTTTTAGATCTGGAAACAGGGCTGCTCTCAGAGTGGTCAGAGCTAATCTGTCTCGGGCAGTGAGGAGTGCTAAGCAGGCCTATGTGCAGAGAATCAACAAACACTTTAACAGCAACAGGGACACACGTCGTATGTGGCAGGGCATTCAGACCTCACAGACTTCAAGCCAAACCCACACAGCAGTGATGGTAACGCCTCCCTACCAGATGAGCTGAACGACTTCTTTGCAAGGCTTGACGCACATAACAAAGAGCCTGTGAGGAAATCAACATCCCCCTCCAGCGACCAGGTACTCTGTCTCTCGAGAGTCAGTCCACGCAAGACTGCAGGACCTGACAACGTTCTCGGACGCGTGCTCCGAGAATGTGCCGACCGACTGGCTGGTGTCCTCATGCACATCTTCAACACATCTTTAAGACAGACATCTGTCCCGGGGTGCTTCAAATCCACCACCATCATCCCAGTGCCGAAGAACTCCTCAGTGCCGCGCCTGAATGACTACCGACCCGTCGCACTCACACCTATCATCATGAAGTACTTCGAAAGACTGGTCATGGCACATTTTGTATGGTCCATCAGGTCCACTGAGGATGCCATTTCCTCTGCCCTCCACCCCTCCCTGACACATCTGGACAAAAAAGACACTTGTGTTAGGATGTTGTTCATAGACTTCCGCTCCGCCTTCAATACAATCATCTTTCAAAAGCTGATTGTGAAACTGAGTGGGTTAGGCCTGAACACCACTCTCTGCAATTGAATTCTGGATTTCCTGACAGAGGCCCCAGTCTGTTAGCCTGGGCTGCAGCACCTCCAGTACCATCACGCCGACTACAGGAGCACCACAGAGTTGTATACTCAGTCCTCTACTTTTCACTCTGCTGATTCAGGGCTGCACAGCTGCACACAACTCCAACCACATCATTGAGTTTGCGGATTATATGGCTGTGCTTGGACTGATAAGCGGGGATGATGAATCTTCCTACAGGGAGGAAGTGGAACAGCTGTCCGTATGGTGCAGGGACAACAACCTGTCACTCAATGTCGACAAGACTAAATGGATAATTTTGGATTTCAGGAAGACCCGTCCTGCCCACATCCCACTCTCTATCAACGGGTCAGCTGTGGAGATCGTAAGGAGTACCAAGTTCCTCGGTGTGCACATAACTGAGGAACTTGCGTGGATGAACAACACCACCTCCTTAACCAAGAAAGCCCAGCAGAGACTCCACTTCCTGAGGGTGAGCCTCCCCACTCCCATCCTCACCACCTTCTACAGAGGCACTATCAAGAGTGTTCTGACCAGCTGCATCACTACCTGGTTTGGAAACTGCAACACATCCGACCGCAAGTGCCTGCAGCGAATAGTGAAGACAGCTGAGAACATTATCGGTGTGCTTCTCCCCTCACTTCAGGGCATGTTTCACAAGCGCAGTGTTCACAAGGCTTGCAACATTGTGCCGGAGCCCTCCCCTTGCATGGACTTTTCACCCTTCTGCCATCCAGGAGGAGATTCTGCAGCATCAGAGCCAGGTCGACCAGGTTGCGGGACAGTTTTTACCCCCAGGCCGTCAGGCTCCTTAACACCGCACTGCCCCCTGGGATCCCCAACACTGCCTCATCCACCTCTTAAAATACACACGAGAACTCATACACATACACAGCACTTTCCCATGCACACACCAAAAGGACTGGAAATTCACATTCCATCTAAGTTTTTTATTTATTTTTATTTATTTATTTATTTTGCATGCTGCATTTGTCACTGTCATGGCTGCAATTTAAACAATTATCATTGTCCTGTACTCTGTCTATCGATTCTCTTTGCTGTTGAATATTCTAACTGGTCAGCTGTTACACATACTCTTAAACATGTACTATAAACATCTGTTATTACACAGTGCTTCAATACTGTAAGCCATGCTGCTAATTGGATAAGCTTGAAGGTCACTTTTACTACTACCTCATATTGCACTTTATATATATTTAAACAATATTTTTTCATATCTATTAAAACATGACTATACATTGTATAAATGTACATGTGCTTATTACAAAGCCATGCTGCTGCGACTTCTCTCTCGATTTGTCTTGTCTTTTGCACAATGTCTTGTCATCTCATCTTGTTTTTAATTTTTAATTCTTATTTGCACTAGTATCTGTACACTGCAGACTGAGCTTCGCCATTTCGTCTCACTGTATAATTTGTATGTTTGAGATGACAAAATTCAATTTGACTTTGCCTTAAATTATTTAGCTTAATGATTCTCGTATCTCAAGACAATCAATGCTAAAACTTAAGTTAGAATGATGACAAAGAGAACCTAGGCTACTCCAAGAGACTGAAGGGTGCATAGCTTATAGTTATCTATGGCTAAGTCATGCTGTTGTGATTAAGTTCTGCTTTGCCATATTAACCGACTGCATTTTCATTCACTTTTAATGTGAAGTGCTCCCACAAAACTAAGGCTTTCGCTGGACCTCTAGGTACTATCCAAACACAAACACAAAAAGAACATAAGAAATTTACAAATGAGGAGACCATTCAGCCCATCAAGTTCGTTCACACTCGAGTCAGTTTTTTATTTTTAATAATCGAGTAGTCGAGTTCGATTGCATAATCATGACCGCTCTTCTGCTTACTGTCTCTGCTGCAATAGATTTTCAGTAGTAATAACTTGATGATAGTGATGAGTGTTAGCCGTTAAATTGCCATTCTAAACGCCAAGCCATTGTTGCATGTTCTCATGGGGCTGGAGTATCTACGACTTATCCTGTTTCTTACACTCGGTGCATGTGTTTGTATGTTCAAAGTTCATAGCTACTAGTTTGTGGAGTTCTGTTCTCATGGCAACATGATTCCCTTTTTTTTGTGGTTCCAGGGCTACACTAAATCCATCGACATCTGGTCAGTGGGCTGCATCCTGGCTGAAATGCTGTCCAACCGGCCAATCTTCCCAGGAAAGCACTACCTGGACCAACTGAATCATATTCTGGGTAAACTTTTATGTTTCTTTCTCTAATGAGCAATGTAATTATGATGAATCAACTGTAATCATTAATTACAGCATTCTTTCAGGAATTTGACTGAAACAGTACAGCACATCACAATCTTTACCAGCAGTTTTAAATTTTTTTCCCACCTGCTAAATATAAGTGGGTCACTGTTTCATAACTTTGACATTAAAGTAGCTTTGCAGGAATGGTCATGCATTCTAGCGTGAAAATGGGCCCTTTTTAACCACTCTGATGTGCAAAGCGATCAAGTGAAAGAATGACCGATATAGACGTCAACAGTGGAAGTCACAAGATGCGTTGGCAGTGGTTCTTTGCAGAACTTGGTGTGTCCTTGTCTTGCTTGATTACCATCCATATCTCATCAGATCAGAATACATAATGAGAACTGCTTCCTTCTGCTCAAATTGGTGACTGTGCACCTCTGCTCAGAAACGACAGGCTGTTTGTCTGCATGTGACATGGCGATCTGGCCCAAGGGCCAGGGTCGGGCCTCTGGGGGCTGGAATTTGAGCTGTGCACTGGGTGTTGTCACCAGGGACCCACCAACCATGTCCTGGGGAAGAACCAGGAAGTCGCACTGAGCAGAACAATGAGTTGATGTCTACCTTTGGTGCTTAATGTCGACACTAGCCTGTAGTAATCTGACATCTGGATCTTGTAAATTTGTCATTTTGGTGCCTTAAAGATTTGTTAGTCATACTATGTTTCATATTGACAAAAACCCTGCAAATATCTGTGAGAGAACAAGGTGCTGGCCTTCATTTGTTCATACCGTCACCCAGGCTTAGTGATTTGCTCGTGTTTCCCGCCATCTCTGCGCTCCTCCACAGGCTGTTAGTTTTGGCTCTTCTTCTGAACAGATGCTTCCTTAACGATGGCTCTCGTCATTCCTATATTTGGATCATTCTTGATTTCGTTACCTATGTGGAACAGGCCATCCTGGGGAGTCGTCAGTGTTCTTGTCTGTACACAGCAGGCAGAATGTGTGGCCTCAGCTCCTCATGCTGCCTTGATTTGTCTTTATAAAGGACCAGCCCCCAACAATAACCACGTGCACTTTATCTGCAGGCATAAGTGTTGACATTTGTGTGGCTGACACATTGCTCCCATATCAAACGAGATGACATTAACTTGTCCGTCATCTACTGAAGCATGGAAGCCTTGGTGTATATATACCTTATTCACCTTGCTGTGTGTATATATATTCATGTAGCTGTTAAGTTGCTACTTGTGTTCCCCGCAGGCATTCTGGGCTCCCCCTCTCAGGAAGACCTCAACTGCATATTCAACCTCAAAGCCCGGAATTACCTGCTGTCTCTCCCTCTGCGGTGCAAAGTGCCCTGGAACAGACTCTTCCCCAATGCTGATCCCAAAGGTCAGCCTGCCCGCTTTCCTTTCAGACTGTGCTCAAAAGGCCAATGGATGGTAGCCTCAAATGCCAGAAAATGTCTCAGTGTTTTATCTTAAATTTGGTCTTTGGTTGAAAAGCAGGCTGCACAGCATAAAGCTTCTTATACTTCCGTAACATCCATCCATTACTGGGCATCTTGTTCATGGAGCAGGTTCCCCTTAAAATGAGCTGGCCTCATGCTCCAGCCCCTGGCTACTCTGCCCCCTACTGGCCGTATGCATCTCTCAGGTATTTTCTTCTCTGTGTCTATGCTAGCTTTGGATTTGCTGGACAAAATGTTGACCTTTAACCCTCACAAGCGCATTGAAGTGGAGGAGGCCTTGGCCCACCCCTACCTGGAGCAGTATTATGACCCCACAGATGAGGTGAGCACTACGGTTTGTTTTGCGGGGTCTTGAAAGGCAGTATTAACCCTTCGTTACTTTTCTAGCTGTTTTAATATATTGTTTGGGTGCCAGTTTACCATCTCGTAATCACCACCCACTGGAGTGCATACCTATAGAAATCAGCTTCACATAACCCACCAAAGCACAGTAACTGTGGTGTTTGCTTGGCGTTCATCCTTAAATGTCTCAAAGGGAGAGATTTTGAGGGAAGGCTGCGAGTAATAATGCTACTAGTTGTACTCTTTTCTTTAGCGATTTTTGTATTTTTTGTATTTATGCAGTCTGTTTGAATGCTTTCAGGAATCACTGCATCTTTTCATCTGCCTTCAATACCAAATGATTTTGATCCCTTGTGCTCCTTATTAGGTGTATGTATTTGCTCTGCAAAATGTATCGCCAAGATTTAAAGTTGCCGTTGCTTTCTGTCAACTAATCTGATCTTCCTTTGGTGCCTGTCATACCTCACCACAGTATTTCGCCACAGTAACGGAGGGTTAAAATCCATTTTCCAGTCATATGTTTCATTTATTTTTACTATAAACCCATGATGCTCTGAGAATAAGTAGTGCAATCTTTCCTTAAAATTGTAGGGGCTGTAATGCACAATGAATATTACAGTAAACTTACGCGGCATTTTTATCAGTCTTTAAGTCAAATAATCTGAATTAGACATTTATTTTAAGTGTAGTATGTCCTGAACTGCTGAGATGATTGCTAGTGGTCTTCACCATCCCCTGCAGTGCCTTGTACTGCTGTGCTCAGTTGGCACTGATGGTGGCATTCAGACATCCCTCTGACTGCTGAGGTGTCATGTGACCAGTGGAAGGTGTCAGTATTGGAGCCTCGCAGGAACTTAAATCTGCTGACACACTCTACAGCAGTGATTCACGACCCATGAGTCGCGACCCAAATTTGGGTCATGGCAAGTTCTGAATGGATCGCGAGGCGGAGTTGGAAATGTAAGCATTTTAAAACCAGCAAGCTCCTATGCTGATCAGTTTTCCCAGCCCCAACCCTAGAACTAACCTATATAAATGGGTCTTGGGTCTGCAAATGCTTAGCGCAAAACTAGTGAACACTCAACCAATTCAAGAAAATAAAACCACAGATGCTTAAAATTCACTGGCACATCCAATCAGATTGCACTGCATGCTTGATCGTTGTGTTCATTTAAACATGTACTTGATAAAGGGTTGAGACTGAGCTGGCATGGTAAAAATTGAGTCATGGTGCAAAAGAGGTTGAGAACCGCTGCTCTACAGCATCCCCACCAGTATAGATGAGAGTCTGCCGGTATCTGCTGCCTGCAGTTGATCTAATCTTGCTGATATTTCGGAAGAGGTTCCTGACAGGCTAGTCCATAGTCATTGGTGATCAGGCCTACGATGTTTGTGTCATTAGCACTAATTTGATTATGCCGTTGGAGCTGTCTGGCCGCACAGGCGTGGGTGAACAGTGAGGATAGCATGGGGGCTCAGTACACAGCCCTGTGGGATGCCAAAGAACAAGTGAAAGAGGTGTTTCTGACAATCTGTACTCACAAGGCTCTTCCACTGATCCAAAGGGTGTACTACGTCTAATAGCTGGTGATTAGTCTGGATGGGATTACAATGTTAAATGCTGAGCAGAAGCCTACACATATATTTGGAGCAATTTATTGTCCAAGTTGTCTAGAGTGGTGTCCAGTGGTCTGGTCCTCCAGTGACCTGTGGTGGTGACACGTGTACTGGCAGGGATGCCAAGGCCCTGGCATGCTGTTTGGGGTATCCAGCACCTACCTCAGTGCACATGTTACTTAAAATGTCAATTTTAATATGGTATTTGAGTAACAGGGAAAGGGCAGATAATTCTGGGTCACCCCTCCCCCCACACATCTGAAGTCGGCTGCTTCTTTGCATTACTCCTCTGTGCTTTGTTGGTCTTGGAGGCAGTGTAAACCTCTAGCCACAGTGTTGCCTCCCTGTCACGGAAGTTGGTGAACCGTCCACAGAGGAGGTAATTAACATTGATTTTGGGAGTTTGCAGATCAAGACACATTGTGGTCACTTGCGGTTGCCAGTTGGCGTCCGTTTTGCTTCCTTCAGAGGGTCTAATTTGTCGTGCCCCCCCCCCTTAATTGAGCCGAAAGCAGCCTCAACAATAAAGCACAGTGTTTTAAGGCACGTGCAGTGGAAGTTACCAAAAAGCTGTGTTGGTATGTCCTAAGCTAATGCTTCGTATAATGTAGTGAATATTGTAATAAATGGTGCTGTTTGATTAATCAGTTGCTTATTTCCTCACATTTATACAGCTGGAAATTTTTACTAATTTCTAAAAGGAACAAACTTCTGGCTTACGGCTGAGTCGTCCCCTCAGAAGCTTTGTGTCCCTAATCATTCTTGCCATTGTGATCCCCTTCTTAGCCTGTAGCTGAGGCTCCCTTCAAGTTTGAAATGGAACTGGACGACCTGCCTAAGGAGACCCTGAAGGAGCTCATCTTCACAGAGACGGCACGCTTCCAGCCCAGCTTCAGGACCTAATCGGCAGGTGACAGCTAGGGGGCGCTCCTCTGCCCCTCTGGGTTGGGGTTCAGGCTCTTCATTTTATTTCTGCTATATACAGTTAAAGGTTATTGCTCTGCTCTGCTAATTACACATTAATTTGTATGAGTACTATTCTCTGCCCTCTTATGTCATTCATCCCATCCCATCCCATCCCATCTCACCTTCCCAATGGTGAGGGTCACGCTGCCTGCATGCTCAGCATGCCAGACCAGACGTCTTTTTCCATGGCCACAGACTCTAGATCATCCTGTTGGATCCCTAGGCATCTCAAAGCCAGCTGAGAGAGAAGCCCTCCAGCATGTCCTGGGTTTTCTCCAGGGCTTCCATCTAGTTGGACATGCCCAGAACAGCTTTCTTGGGAGCTATCCGGGTGCCCCTGATTCCTCTTGATCTTACCTGATGAGGTCCCTCTGGATTTCTGAACCTGTCACCCTGTTATGAATGAGAAACCCTGCGGGGAAACCTTGGTTTACCTGCTTTCAGTCACAACCCCGGATATTACACATAGCTTATGACCATAGCTGAAGAGACATGAATTGAGGTAAATCGCATGCCTGATCTGACTTCCCTCCTGTCACTCCCGTGTTCCCTCTCACCATCAGTCCCAAACAACATACTGAGGCACATAAATTCTGACAGTAAGGGAAAGATAACAATCCACTCTTTTCCAAATGCACCGTGGCCTCAGATTTGGAGTTACTGATTCTCATCCTCACACTTCACACCAGGCATGGAAGTGCAAGCTGGAGGTCCTGGTCTGATGAGACCAAAAGCATGACGTCAGTAAATAACAAGGCTGTTGCTTTGCCTCAACATGCTCTCCATCTCAAACAGGAGTGAAGATGCACCCTTGCCGGAAGCTAACACCAAAAACACTCAATTT
This sequence comes from Mormyrops attenuatus, assembly GCA_026777985.1. Lineage (NCBI taxonomy): Eukaryota > Metazoa > Chordata > Actinopteri > Osteoglossiformes > Mormyridae > Mormyrops > Mormyrops attenuatus. The sequence goes on along the minus strand of JAODKC010000044.1, from coordinate 34,198,602 downwards.
GTCGTATTTTGTGCCGTCAGTGCTGACAGCTCTTGCTGTCCTATTCCTAGTAAGTCAGTCCACAGGGTACTAAACCCACCTTCCACGCAACATTGAATCATGTCAGCCCAATAACATTCAGTGCTCTTGACATCTCTGGACAGATTTCATCTGCCCCTGAAATTTTTCCCACTGTGGAGTCCTTTGACCACCAACTGTAGACTGATCCACCAGAAATTTTCAACACTCACTTCCGGGTTAGAAGGCATATCTGCCAGGTTAAGGAGCCCCTCAAAGTGGACTTTCCACTACAACACTCAGCCACATAGAAGCAAGCCTCTTGTCTGCTGGGAAGACCTGCATCTGTTCAGCCATCAGCCTAGAAAAGTATAAATACTCACCGGTTCAACCTCAATCAAGAGCTCTGGTTCTACAGCTTGCTGTGTGTTGAAGTAAGGCCAGCTATGTCTAGCCATCTCCCAATGCTGGTCCTCCTTGGTAACTTTCTTTGCGTCTTTGTTGGGTCATAGTTTGCCTAGCCTCTCCCTGCAGACCTCTCTGCCTGGAGCGTGGCTCTGTGGATCAAGGCACGTAAACCCCTCCACCACACTAAGGTCACAGTCTGTGGAGGGCCATCATCAGTCATCCGTCATCCATCATCATTATTTCTTGTTTAATTCAATTCCAGCCCCCCCCCCCACCCTCACAGTGCTGTTACAGTGGTTATTGGAATCCACCAAACCTGTTGGTGGTCAACAAATGGCTTCAAATGTAGTAACGTAGTCTTTCACAAGATGCAGCTTGGCCCTTCCCTTGCCGTGTGCTTGGTCCTACACCATTCAGGATAAATAATAATGTGATTCTGCAAGCTCACCCCACCCACCCTTGCCGCCCTTACAGATCTCCCCAGGATGGATACAATGCCAGTGCTGCTGTCCTCGCCAGCTTCTCTTCCAGAATGTGCTTTGGTTCACGTCTCGGCTCAACAGAACTACCTTCCCGCTTGATCGCTCGGGAAGGGCATTGGGAATTATTCCCTCCCCCCTCTCTCCTCTCTCTCTCTCATACACACACACACACACTCTCATGCTTGTCATCCTTTTGCCTGTAGCTTTGGCAGGTGGGGCCACTTCATTTTTTTTTTTTTTTTGGTTCAGAGGGTAGGTGTCACTTGAAGCATGGCTTTGAGAATTATTATTGTTATTATCATTCATCATCACCTACCCAAGAGAAGGGGATATTACGGGATCTTAATAAAGCACTTATGAAACATCCCACCTGCAGCTTTCCTAAACTTTCCATAAACCCCCCTGTTTGAGTGAGGCCAGGCTGCTTGTGATGTGGTGAGAATGCTGAACTGCAAATATCAGACAGACTATTAAGTCTTCATTTTGAATACAGACACAAGCACTTAAATCTTGGACCTTACCTGTATAAATGGGCAACCGGGGAAGAGCATGTACTTAACACTGCTTGGTGCTAAGGAGGCCCAACCCCCAAAGTGACAGCACCTACTACTAAAGGGCTCCCTAAGACCAGCCCGAAACAAAGCCAGCCAGAGGCTAGAACTCCCCTGTCACGTGGCAGTGGGCTGCCTGCCTCGTCCACCCCTCATTCTGGACCTTTAGTGTCATGTTAACCTGTCAGCTGTTGTCCTACCCAGTCTAAGTCGCTGCCCTGTAAGTGTGTTTCATAATGAAGATTTTCTGTTCATCAGGCTCCAGCATTTCACATAATGAGGGAATCTACAATAAGTTACTACAACAGTCCTGTTTTACAGCTGCTGTACTGACTCTTCTCTTAATTTCATTTACATTTTATTTGAGTCCATATCAGCATCTCTTCATTCTCTGCACCGTCTCTGTTTGGGTGATAATACCGGACTAGCTTGCTTGAATACCAAGGCAGGCATAATCAGAATTTTTTTTTTTTTTTTGCACATCTTATAGTTTTGCCATTAGTGTCCCACCCCAGCTTTGCGTTGCTGCCTGAGGGTCATAGACCACGGAGGCTTTGAACATGTGCATGTAGTTTCGCAGTGTGGAGTTTCAGCCACTCCTCTCCTCCTCTGTGTGTGTGTGTGTGTGTGTGTCTCTCTGTCTCTCTCTCTCCCCCTCCTCTCTCTCTCTCTCCCCCACCTGCCCCCCCGTAGTGAGTCGACCTCTCCCGCCTTGTGACAATTGACTGAATTGACTGCCCTTGCATGACTGTTAAAGCTTTCTATACAAAGACTGTGTAAGTGCCACGTTGCTGGCCCTTCCACTCGGGAATCTCGGGCTCCCCTTCCTCTACCTTATTTGTGCTCTTGGTGCTTTCATTTACAGCCGCCCTCCAAGAAAGCAAGAATCCCTCCCATTCTGTGTCCTTTTGACTTTGTTTTGGAAGGTGAAATTTTAGACAAGCTTACTGCCGGACAATGTTGGGCATTGACCTCAGTTGAGGATGAAAATGTTTTGTAGAGAAAACAGAATCCAGCTTGCTGCATGTCTTAAAAAAAACCTCAGATGTGTAATTTCTAATTCAGCAAGTTGTTACCTTTTAAATCACATTTGAAATCTTGGAGAGATACTGGTCTTATCAGACTTCATAATGGGCATCATAGGCTAAGACATGGTAGAACTGGAAGCGTAACTCCTCTGGGCGGATTAGTGTACGCTTTGTGGTTTTGTCACGCTGCAATTCTGAAATATCTGCGATGGCTTGTTCTCTTGGACTGGATGGTTTTGTTGGGATTTTCATTCTTGATGAGCCAAAGGCAAAGGAGAGGCTCATTCAGTCGCCTAGAGGAACGGCCATAAATGATCAAATGACGATTTGTGGGTTTGTGAAGCGGTTTAATTGTTCCTATGCTTTGTATCCTGCATTTCCCAGAAAGCAAAAGCTTTGCTTCCCTGTACTTTTGCTGTAGCGTACTGACTGTGCTCCATGCATTCAGTACTGTGCCATTTCAGTGGAGCCTGTCCAGTCAGTCTATCTTAAGGTCAGATGGTGCTGACTGGGTGCGAGTGGGAGGCTAGTTCTCTAGAAACACACTGCAAATTCTCTTGTAAGATAAGCTTCTGCTGAATCCATGTGCAACCTGTCTGGTTTTGTGCCTTTATTAGTCTTGTATAACAAGATTTATTGCGTGCTTTGTTTAGTTGGGGATCAGTTGTGATTGCAGTTTTATTCTTTAAAAAGAGGAATCTTTATTCTCACCATTATGTAATTAAAGAAAAGTTATATTGCCACAGCTTTGTGATTGTTATTCTATATTGAATAGGTAAGAGATGGAGCATTTTTTAATTATATTATTTTCCCCCTGCTCCCCCGCCTTATATTTTTGGATGCTTTGTGTAAAACCTTTTTTTTTTTTTTTTTTTATTGTAAAATGAATGTTTTGTTTCTAGTGAATATTAATCTTGTTAAATAATTGTTTCCTTGTATTAAACTACTCCTCTGTACAATTCCGCTGCTTGGGATTTTTTTTCCCCCTAACTTTCATTTAACTTCTAAATGTTTTGTATTTCACCAGCCTTATTTGTGACAGTGCAGAGGAATGGGAATACTATGGCAGCTGCTGAATTTGATTTAAGGAAAGCAGTGACTTCTCTTCCTTATCATACCACAGCAGATCACTCATATAGTTGATGATCCCATGATCCAGTTAACAAATTATTCTTTAACATTAATCTTCTTTTTAGAAGTGAAGTACACTAAATTAATTCATATTTATATTGTAGGCATGTGACTTTTCTGAATTTTAAACACCCAGTGAATATAGTGAATAGTTTCTCAGTGTCTCTTGCAGTTAAGCTTTCAGCTATGACAACTTTAGGTAATTCAGGTACATATGAGACACAACCAGAGATGACCAACAAACTTTAACACCAAGAATTAGACCTGAAGCATTTTTTTCCTGTTGTGTAAAAAGGATTAAGCAGCAGAAGAGATTTAAAAAAAATTCACCTCCATTTTAGAAAAGGTAAAACTAACTAAATGAGTTTTGATATGGTCATGCATAGATGCCAACAAAAGAAAACAAAGTTCCAGTGTATTTGTTTTTTTGAAGATGAGAACTAGGCCTCTTTCTGATTCTGGGGTGCGTTTCCCAATAACAGTGATTCTCAGTGTCTTACGAAGACTGAGATATATATCATGAATGGTATTTCTTTTACTGCGTCTGTTTACTGAACAATCTCCTAAGAAGCTCTCCCTTAAGAGATTGCTTAAGTGCGACCTTAATAGGCGCCGAAACACCTGATTGGTTCACATCGATGGCTCGAATTTATTATTCCCAAAATATGGCATTAATCAGAACTGGGGAGAAAATAAAAATAAAATGCAAAATTAACAACTTAAATCATCAAACCGTAAATGTAATTTTTGCCGATTGGATGCACGAACCCATCTCCTCAGATTGTAGTATCCCCAGTTTATTTTTATTTGTTCTATAAAACACCTGTGTGCACCAATATGTGTGCATGTCATTGATACTGGGACGAGTAATGGACGGGTAGCCGAAAGGAAGTTTCACTATGGTCTTAACATAAGATAATATCCTATGCGCTTCAGTATTGCCAGCTAAGGGTGGTACGATCCTCAGTCTAGGGGTGAGGATCGACAGAATGGAAAGGGAAAGGGTAATGGAAAGACAAAACAACCAGGTAACGGGAAAAGGGAACACGGGACACAAAGGGATATTTTTTTATATTTATTCACGGACACTGTACAAACACCAGGTAAAATAGACTTCAGGAGTCACCCAGGCCAAAACAACAACCAAAACACCTTTTTGGAGGAAAATGTATTAAACTTGCAGGTAAATGATAAGAGTCGACACTGCAGGTTCAACTTCATGAACCAAAGTCTTGATATACTGTGACTCTGGCACATTTAGAGAGGTGTGTGCATTCCAGGGGCAGCCAAGATAGGGGAACGTGTCCACCCCAATATCGGTAGAACACCACCCCTTCCCAGTTTTGTTTCATTATGAATCTGCGTTTTACTGACGGCAATTCGCTGCACATTCAGAGCACAAGGACGAAACCTAATGTTGACTGTAGTCACGGATCAGACAATCATTTTATCATATGGACTAGTTATTTTTTAGTTAAGTGATTGTTTGGTTATGAAACTGTACCCTTAACAATGTTAGTATTATTTTAAATGAACAGTATGAGCCGACAACAGTAATAAGAGACGGCTAAGGGAGGCTCAGACCAACCTTACGAAAGAATGTCTTACGGAAGATGTATTTGACTAAGAATGTTTCAGGAAACACGTCATAGCGTTAAGATGCAACTTAAGGTAGAACTTACGAACAATGTAGCGGTTTCTGGAAATGCACCCCTGGATCCAAAGCATTTTAGGGTGCTGCAGAGGGGGAGGATTCTGCACTTTCAGAAGGTTAATCTGTTTATGCAAAGGGATTAATCAAGCATCACCTGCGATACAACTCACAAGTAGTGAGGGTGCGGAAGCATTTCCCAAGATTGGGGTCCATTGATGAATTTGATCATGCGGCCTGCACCAGTCAGTGAGCACCTGAATCATTCCTTTGAAAAGCCAGCAGAGTAGAGAGGAACACAAGTCAATGGCTTGTGCAGACCTTACACTGCTGGAACCCATACATGGCTAAACATAGAAACTTATTCACAAATATCCCAGTTTGACTGTTTACCACCTCTCTGAGTTTAAAAGGTAAGTACTCTGTGACACCATCCAGTGACATTCTGAAAGAAGGTTAACTCGCCACCTTGAAGATCTTCAATTTTGTATGTGGGGAACATGTACTCAGTACAAAGATTTTCAGTTGTGTTTAAGTTAGCTGTGGTATACTGATACCTTGTTCAAGGTCTTAATGGAAAATGTAATAAAGATTATGCTAGGCCAGCCTTTATCTGTGAAACCAGTAAAGGCTGGAGTGATCCCATAGTCTCATCCCAGAGACTGCCAGACTACACCAGTTTCTGCACAAAACATCTCGGCCAAGATGATGCCCTGCTGGATATCTTACTCCTGAAAAGGTCACTCGGCAAGCATTTAGAGTAATTCAAGACAAAAGAAAGCGGGATATTTTTATGGTGTGGCTTTGAAGCTGGATGGATAGAAGTTTATCATTGTCATTTATACCAATGTCATATCTATTAGAGTTGCATCAATACCAGTGGCATTACATTGTGATTCAGTTTGCCACTATTTTTCAGTGACATTTTGAAACTTTGCATCAATTTCCTAATTTATTGCAGTTTAACGCTGGCGGTACGGTTGTATGTTTTATTTCACATTTTTTTCTGCATGACCAAGTGCACTATGATGCAAAAATGCAGTGAAGTGTCCTCCTCTGAAATGCTGAAGTACAAGTCAGATGTTTCATTGTCTACCCCCCATTTGTGGTCTTAAACATGTCTACTTGGTTAGCACAAAGAAATGCCTGGTTTGTGTGACTGGGAGTTATTCGGTATATTGACTTTATTCAAGATACTTAGCTAAAGGTTGTTAAGGCCTATGAATTAAATTTGGCTTGTAAGTTTTAGTAGTTCTGTTATTTCAATATTAGAGATTACTATAAGGATACAATAGTAATATTGTGATACATTCAACCATGAATCACGGTATTGTGAAAATGATTGTATGGTGGGCTAGTTGGCAATACCCAGCCCTAATTTTATGTACTCAGAGATGCAGTAGTGATTCCTGCAGCTGCCGTCAGCTGGGTTTGAGCACTGCACCTGGGGTCTGTTCTCCTGTATCTGCAGGCAGTAAGACCTCTGACCAGCTTGTAAAGTGGCTTCTGACAGCTGAGAATTTGGCAGGGAGTTAAAAATGGATGTTGCTGATGCTGACTGTCGGTCGCTGTCACGTCACCGTGGCTTTTCATAACGCCACTCTAATTACAGCCTTGCTGCCCTTTATTGCTTTATTCAGTCTGGAGCTCTGTCCGTAGGCTTTTTATGTAACATCTCTGTGCCGAATTTGTTTAATGCCCATTATTTCAGCTTGACCTGGAAAGTATGGACTCAGGAATTACATTTATGTTCTCTCCTTCATCCATCCATCCATCCATCATTCTCTGCTTATCCGAGGTCGGGTCGCGGGGGCAGCAGTCTCAGCAGGGAAACCCAGACTTCCCTCTCCCCGGCCACTTCACC
>JAODKC010000044.1:34177096-34191390 GCA_026777985.1 Mormyrops attenuatus | reverse complement strand
GAGGCTGAGGAGTGTGATCCCCCTATAGTTGGAGCACACCCTCCAGTCCCCCTTCTTAAAGAGGGGAACCACCACCCCGGTCTGCCAGTCCAAAGGCACTGCCCCCGATGTCCACGCGATGCAGCAGATGCGTGTCAACCAAGACAACCCCGCAGCATCCAGAGCCTTAAGGTACTCCCGGCGTATCTCATCCACCCCGAGGGCCCGGCCACTGAGAGCTTTTTAACCACCTCAGTGATAGGGTCCACCCCTAAGTCCCCAGACTCTGCTTCCTCAGTGGAAGGCGTGTCGGTGGGATTGAGGAGGTCTTCGAAGTATTCCTTCCACCGACCCACAACGTCCCAAGCTGAGGTCAGCAGCGTCCCCATCCCCACCATAAACAGTGTTGATGTTGTACCACTTCCCCGCCCTGAGCTGCCGGATGGTGGACCAGAATTTCCTCGAAGCCATCCGGAAATCATTTTCCATGGCCTCACCAAACTCCTCCCACACCCGAGTTTTTGCCTCAGTGACTGCTGAAGCCGCATTCCGCTTGTCCCGCCGGTAACCGTCAGCTGCCTCTGGAGTCCCACAGGCCAAAAAGGCCCGATAGGACTCCTTCTTCAGCTTGACGGCATCCCTCACCACCGCTGTCCACCAGCAGGTTCGGGGATTGCTGCCGCGACAGGCACCGACCACCTTGCGGCCGCAGCTCCGGTCAGCCACCTCCACAATGGAGGCACAGAACATAGCCCATTTGGACTCAATGTCCCCCGCTTCCCCCGGGACCTGGGAGAAGTTCTGCTGGAGGTAGGAGTTGAAGCTCCTCCTGACAGGGGATTCCGCCAGACATTCCCAGCAGACCCTTACTATTCGCTTGGGCCTGCCAGGCCTGGCCAGCTTCCTCCCCCACCAGCCGAGCAAACCCACCACCAGGTAGTGATCAGTTGACAGCTCCGCCCCTCTCTTCACCTAAGTGTCCAAGACGTACGGCCGCAAGTCCGACGACATGACTACAAAGTCGATCGTCGAACTGCGGCCTAGGGTGTCCTGGTGCCAAGTGCACATATGGACACCCTTATGCCTGAACATGGTGTTCATTATGGGCAATCCGTGACAAGCACAGAAGTCCAACAACAAAATACCATTTGGGTTCTGATCGGGGGGGCCGTTCCTCCCAATCACACCCCTCCAGGTCTGTCATTACCCACGTGAGCATTGAAGTCCCCCAGCAGAATAAGAGTGTCCCCAGGAGGAGTGCTCTCCAACACCTCTTTCAAGGACTCCTAAAAAGGGCGGGTATTCTGAGCTGCCGCTTGGCGCATAAGCGCAAACAACAGTTAGGGCCCATCCCCCCACCCGAAGGCGAAGGGAAGCTACCCTCTCGTCCACCGCGGTAAACCCCAATGTACAGGCACCTAGCCAGGGGGCAATAAGTATGCCCACCCCTGCTCGGCAACTCTCCCCGCGAGCAACTCCAGAGTGGAAGAGGGTCCAACCCCCCTCAAGGAGACTGGTTCCGGAGCCCACGCTGTGCGTCAAGGTGAGCCCGACTATATCTAGTCCGAACCTCCCAACCTCGCGCACCACCTCAGGCTCCTTCTACCGTCAGAGAGGTGACATTCCATGTCCCTAGAGCTAGCTTCTGTAGCTGAGGATCGGGTCGCCAAGGTCCCTGCTTTTGGCCACTGCCCAACTTGCAGTGCACCCGACCCCTTTGGCCCCTCCTATAGGTGGTGAGCCCGTTGGAGGGGGGGGACCCACGTGCCTTCTTCAGGCCTGGCCACCAGGCGCCCGCCATCGAGCACCCCAGGCCTGGCTCCAGGGGGAGGCCCCGGTGACCCGCGTCCGGGCAAGGGAATTCATGTCTTAGCCACTTGGTAGCCTTGCTCTTATATTAGACCTGTTGCTTGCATAATTTTTGCATAGACCTACAATGCTGAATAGCAGAAGAAACATAATGTAAATAACAAAAACCAAATTGATCCTCATTAAATTAAAATGTTTACTCATAGTGCTCTCATTTCACCAACATGGTTTCCCCTAATGGATTATCATTACAAGTAGACGTTTAAAGTTAATGCCAGGCAAATAATAAAACATAATGATTTTAACACTGGATAAAATAAACACCATAAACAACCTTTGGCTTCTGTAATTTGCCAGAAATCTTAGGTCCAGTGACATGCTTTCTGTACAGTCCTCTTCTTTTGATTATAATTACAACAAAATTTTTTAATAAAATATTTTCTTACATCCTGCAAACATTTTCTGCATACCAGTAATTAAAGATCAGCGTCCACCATTAGAAATTTCCCAAATAAATTGCATGAAGCCCCTGCAGTATTGTCCAGTATGTGTTTTAAATATAACGCTTTACTAATTTTACAAACTTTATTCCATTTTGACAGTATTATAAAGTCGATTGTGTGTTGGTCATTTTAGCCTTTCTTTCCCCGTGGTTGGCACAGAAACGACGAGGCACCTCCTCCCTGGGCTCTAACTCACATGAATCAGAAACACAAAGGAGAAGAGAGAGAAGGAGGAAGGGGAGAAGACAAGAAAATTGCGGTTAAGCTAATTTGCCTGCTGTTTAGGACTGGTTGCCGTGGTAGCTTGCTGTCCTTGACTACGGCCAGCTGCATGTTGTTATAAAGGGCACTGCAGGTGGTCAGCATTCATTTGCATTGTCACATTACAGTTGAACCTCGTTAGTACATCTTTATAATGCCATCCATGGCTTGTGGAACACCTTAAGATTACTCACTATAGAATACATTATATAAATTATTCATTGCTGGTTTATGCTCTGAGTGATTGTACCTCCACTTTTCTTTCATAAGATCCATCAGAGGTATCACAATGTGTTGTAAAGTGAAGCCATTTCAAACACATGTTCATTGTATGGGCTCTCAGACTTGGCGTACACTCTTATTATGCCCGACTCTAGGCCAATGTGCATTGGCAATGAACCCTGCTCTCCAGCAGGTGGAGTAACCAATAAAGACATGAACTTATGGGGACTTAAAGTGTCTTTGTCATTAGAAGGGAAGGCAGACATCAAATGCTGGTGTCTTAAGCAATTAGAGAATGAAAAGAAAGCAAATTTATAGAATAATGCCAATATTAACACAAACTATTTATGCTTACATTACCTATTTGTGTGAATGATAGAATAGGGACTGCCAACTTTTCCTAGAAATGTCCTGACATAGGGGGCGGGACTTAACATACCAGTACAAGTGGATTCTGCTCCAGAACCAAGGCCTTAAGTTTTAGTTAGCTTGCTGTGATATGGATGTCAAATCTAGAACTAGCTTAACTAACTTTTTCTGGCAAGTTACCGAGCTAGCATTATTGGCCATAATTTCTATGTGACACAAGGAGGCAAATTTACCAAAGGCATGAATTGCATTAACAGCGAAACTACAGCAACACAGCATGAAAATGTTGAGGCTTATCTGTAGCACTAATAACTGTCTAGCTAGGATGATGACCACATCCACATAGCTCACTAGCTAGCATTAACATATTTTGCTAACATGTATGCTACTGTAACTTATCATTTTTAGTAAAATGACCTCCCTCTGTCACTTAGACACAGGACAGTAATTTCTGCTAGCTAACTTTCTAGATAATGTTAGCTAGTTTAAGACCTGACAAGCCAAAGTTGTCTTTCTAACTATCTCAATCTTCTGTTCCTAGCAAAAGTCATAGAAAAAGTCATATTGACTCATCTTTTCTTCAGGAAAATGCACTCAACCATTTCAGTCTGGATTCCGTGAACAGCACAGCACTAAGGCATCTCTATTGTATGTGGTCAATGATCTCCTCGGGTCTGCTGACATTGTAAATCATAAGGTCCTCATTTCCCGCCTGTCCTATTCTGGTATTACTGGTATAGCCCTTCTCTGATTAAGGTCATATCTCACAAATAGACAACAGTTTATCACTCTAGGCCAGGGTTCCCCAATTCTGGTCCTGGCACAATATGCTGAGGGTCTCAGGCAGCCTGGTGGTGCTCAGCTTACCCAGTACATGTAGAAGCACCTGGGGACCCCTGCTGGTTAGCTTGAACTATTAATGCTGAAGGGTCCAGAGGTCCTGATGGCTAATTTGTGCTGTATATGTCAGTGGGGCCGGATGATCATCTTTTGTTATATACGCAAAGGGGCTGGGTGGTTAACTCACGTTATGTATGACAATCATAGTGTTTAATGTCGGGACTCATGGCCACTAGTGCTCAGAGGCCCCAGGGCACCATCTCCACTGCCCCGATCCTCAATCCGGCCATGGTCAAACAGGTGCTACTTCTTCCATGTAGATTGAATTTAACCTTCCTCATTTTTAGAGGATTTGTGCAGGATTAATAGATGCCGTGTCTCCTTGTCTGTTTTTCTAATTAATTGAGTTTCTGTAGCAAGAGATCAAGGAAGTGCAGTCACCTGTAACCAATAGTTTTTTAGTTTAAATCCTAAAAACAGCTATACTGGGACAACCAGTGAACAACACTGCCTCTTTGAAAAACATGCATTGGTATAAATTAGTATCATTTTAAGCGATTTTATTTATTTAAAGAGCTTTTAAAATGCACAATAATATAGTACAAATGGTTATTTCCTGTAAAAAAAAATAGAGGTGAACCATAGGGCCTCTGCTTAGGTATCCTGAAATTTTCTGTAACCTTCAATGGAATCCTTGCCTTCTTTATCCCTGTGGGTTCCACATGACCTATTTAGATCCTGAGGGGTGACCATGGTTATTCCCAGATACTAAATGGATTTTGCGTAGAGCAGAAGTTCAGTAGCATAAATAGGCTGTCAGATGATATGCTAAGTGTCAGAAATAAGTAGAGGTTATCAGGTAACACAGTTAAAACAATATAAGCATAAAGCATTAAATAAAACATTTTACGGAAGTTAGAAGAAAGTGTGACATTTCTATAGTGCAGCTTAGAAGCTGAATGGTTGCATGCCTGCCCTATGAGAATATGGGCTAAAAGGTGTTGCAGAAATTCTAGTAGCCTCACTAGAAAGCTTTGCTGGCTTTGGCTTGTGAGAATTATAGTCAAGTCACGCCACTGGATGCTGCTAGAGTCCCTACAACTTTTAAGTTCAAGCTCTTTACGATATTTCAGTGCCTGATTTTTATGTGTGAACATTTCACATGTGGGTGGCTCAGTGGGTTGCACTCTGTGTGGAGTCTGCATGTTCTCCTTGGGTTGGGTGCTCAAGCTTCCTTTTGCAGTCCAAAGACATGCAGTTAGGTTAACTGGCATCTCTAATTTGCCGATAAGGTATGATTACGTGTGTATGTGCTCCATGATGGATTAGCATCCTGTCCAGGTTGCATCCTTGCCTTGTGCCACAAGTCCCCACAGCGGATGGTGTATACAGTGGACAAAAAACATAGGAACATCTCTTCCCAGCATCAAGGACATTTTCCACAGAAGTGTCACCCACAAAGCCTCCAGCATTGTGCAGGACCCCTCCCACACTTCCCCGGGACTCTTTGTCCTGCCCCCATCTGGAGGAGCATCCAAGCCAGTTCTGCCAGGTTCAGCAACAGCCTCTTCCCGGAGGCTGTCAGGACATTTAACACCCAGGTGTTCCCTGCCCACCAACCCCCTCCTAAGAATATATACATCTCCCCACCACTGGCACTGCTCACTTTACCTTATTGTTATTCAAATGGCACTATTTATTCAGCCATTTATGCTGCAGCATTATTAATTATGTTTACACACAACTTTCAATGCACTATGTATAATTATAGATCCTTGTGCCCAACACTCCTGTTTCACAGCATTTTGTGTTTTTGGACATCATGTTTTGTGAGACCCTGCGTTCGGTATGTGCGGTACTCGGGGACATCACTTCATGCCACTATATACACGTACTGTATGTGGATGGTATGATTATAAAGCCCACTTGACTTTGCCCTGTGCTGCTTGAAATAAACTCTAGGGCCCCCAACACACCCTCCAGGGGACCGCGAACAGGAGAAATGGTTACACTTGTCCAGTAGATGGCAGTATTGTAACGAATTTAAAATAAATGTACCGGACGCAAGACCGGAATGGTTTATTTATTACACTGTAAGATCTGTTAAAAAGACCTATAAAAATGTGCAGGTCTTTTAAAATAGCTTTCAATCGTTTTTTCCTGCGTATTTTTTTCAATAGACGCGATATTATTATTATTATTATTATTATTAATGATAATAATAATAATACCTATCAATGCTGCATTGACGTGTTTATGTAGTCCGCTGTTTGTTTCAGTATAACTGCGATTAAAGCGACATTCCGTTGACGCACACGTTTCCCATCTAATTACAGTGGGAAGGAGAGACATGGCAGCAGTGTTACGAGGACTACGTACTTGGCCGTGATGCGCTGCCCTCCACAAAAGATTTTTTTTTCCAAGTCACACGTGAACAATATTCTTAATTTGCCTGCAGCGTCCGCAGAATAAGTCCCAACGATTCTATAAGCATAAGGTTTGTGACTAAGGTCTAACGCGTAAAAAAGCATTTAATAGAATGTCCATACCAGTAAGATTATAATCAGAATCCAATATGCCTAAAGAGGTTTGAAAGAAAAAATGCAAATAAGGATTAGAAATATATAAAAACCTGAGAAGTCGATTACATAAACAAGTCAAAATTTTTATGACCTCTAGAAACAAAAGTGCCTTTTTCGTGATACATAACGACATTATAATTTAAAATTAATACCCGGCACTGAGTTTTATTATTGTGTAGTTTAGCTTTATTGTATGTGATATTTCAGTTTTATCGTGCTGTATTATAAAATTAAGAATGCCCGAATCGACAACCTATCATTTGCATTGTACGGCACCGCAGATTAATGTTATGATTGTGTTCATTAATTTTGCTTTCAACTTCAATGCATAACTTGTTTAACGTTAATCGTGCTGATGTAAAACTGGATATTGAATTTAAAGATACTGTAATGTTATAACTTAACGATCTGTGCCTTTGTGTGTTTAATTGATGAGATACTGGTCACGTCCGCTGCGCGATAACACTCACCAGCAAGGACCACGTGGCACCAGAGATCCCGCATAAAGCGTCAAAATACACAAAATATTATTCTATTCTGTTTATTGTATTGTAAGATAAGGATGTAACAATTATGTAAAACGGATTTGTTTTGGGGTATTGAAATGATCCTCATTTAAAAGGACAGGTTAAATTGCGGTGTATGACATTTAATTCCTTACGTGGGTATCTTAAGAGATACACCAATCAGATCGAAACTTAAAGCGACAAAATACGAAATAAAATATAAAACGCATATTTTCTGTCCCATGTATTGAGGCATACCACGCTATTAACCAGGAGCTGTTAACAGAAATATTTTCTTGTATTCGATAATTCCTAAAGCTACCGTTCACACCTCGAGTCTATAACAGTGTAGAATTACTGTTACGTCCAGGTACATTTTATTTATTTCGATTGACCTATGTAATATACAGTGCTGATAAACTTCTATGCTATTGTTTAGAAAGAAGCCTTGGTTGCGCGCCTGTTTACTTCGACCACGTGCCTACATAATGCGCGTTCATAAATGCAGTAGCTTGAGAACTGGCACGTGTCTCCCGCGGTAGCGCGCTTTACCAAAACAAGACCCAAGTCTTTGTCTGATTCGCAGAGCGTTAACAATTGGCTGTCGATGGTAACGAGGGTTGGGATTCCTTGCAATTGATTGGTTCTTAAGGAATCTGACTGGTTGTAATTGGTCGAAAGGAGAGGGCTTTAGGGCCTGCTTGCCCACCGTGAGTAGTTCGAATATAACGACTTTTTTCCCGATAGCAACAAAACAAAAGACACGGACGTCATAGCTGTTTTAATCCAAAAGAGACAGAGAGTTGCTTATTATTAAATATATTTGCCGTAGGAGACGTTCTTTAAACTGGCATACAGCAAAACTCGATGGATCATGCTTGTTATTGAAGAAGGCGCTCAAGAAAGATTTTTTTAAAAACCATTACACGTTTTCTTTGGGAAGTCATAACTGGAGAGATCTAGGTGGGGGAGAAAATAAACAGTTTTGTCAGATTTACATTGCGTATGTTTGGCTTTTAGGTAATTCCTCTTGGTTAGGTAAATTCCACTCCGCGTCTTTTATGTTTGCATTTGATGCGTGCTATATTCCAGTTAATAACTACGTGGGGATCACAGCTAATTGGAGAAGACTGATAAATGGCAAAACATAAGACGGAGTTTTGCGTGGAAAAACCGCGGTGGTAACGTGTCGCTTTTGCAACGCTGAAGAGTGATCCTATTCAGGAGCAATCGCGGTGAATGAACGGTCGGAGGAACATGCAATGCAATAAAAGACAGTGAAGAACTGTCGCCATCGCACTGAGAACGTGGCACCACATGCACGACTTGTGAATGAAAAGGAAAGCCGCAGCGGAGAAGAGGCATTCTCCGTATCCGTCGGGAAGGGGAAATTGTGTTTTTGTAAGTATTTAGACCTCTGGGAGCGTTGTATTATACAGTCATGTATCGTATAGCAGTCAAGTATTTTAGACAAGTAATGAATCGTTTTATTATATCAATATGTCAAATGTAGTATTTGCTCTTGAGATGCAGGCATGTAACTGACATCTTCCTCTTGGTATTTGCGGAAAGGTCACATTGATCTGTACTGGTGACCCTTTATTTTGCAGTAACAAAGCCATAACTTTAAACTCATTAAATCGTTGTTATCACGAAAGAGGGGATTCAGTTGGATGGTTTGCCTAGCTTAAAAGAGACACGGTGGTCCAGAAATGTGGTGAACAACTGGGTCAGAAAAGCAGGGAGACGCAGGATGCAAACGCATGACATCACCAGTGCTTCTGCTCGACGCACAGTTAATTTGAATGTTGTTTGTTAGCATTTCAGTAACTGTATTATTCGGTGTTCCGATGTCATGTTCAATAAACGACAATTGGGGGTATAAAGCGATGTGTATATTGGTGATCGTCATTATTTTTTAGTTAGTGAAACATTAACAGGCATTATTTTACGGCTGTGTTTGCACATGTACCATTTTGTCTATGGAAGATCTTTTCCAATGAAAACTGGATTATTTTTGGTCATTATTTCAGAAATAACATGGGCCAGTATGAGAAACGTAATGTCATTGCCATAATGTAAGCGTGTGTAATATATAATACATATATCTCTGTGTTAAAGAAATTCAAATATGTAATGATAGGATTTATATTTGTGACTATATCATCACTGTTTGTGACAGTTGTAGCCTTGTGTTGAGGAAATACTGCATAATAATCGGCAGGTTGTGTTTGATAAATCATAATTTTATTAAGTTCTTGGCATTCATCGCAATTGTAATAAGCACATTACCGAAATATTACCATTATTTTATTTTCCGTGTTGAGCTGTTGGAATAAATATGTACATTAATTATTCTGAATTGTTTGGTTTGCACACGTTATATCACGCTTTCGTCCTGTATTTATTTACACATCCGGGAGCGTATTAGGCAGCGCAATTATTCCGCCTCGTCTCCTCCCGCAGTGGTCGTCGTAGCTGTCAATCACATTGATTCCCGCCCCTCGCGTGACGTTGCCACCACAAAGCCGCCAGGCTAGTCTATCTTCGACACAAAGGCAACAACAAAGACGAAAGAAATGTGCGAAAGATCGCATAATCAAGCTTGGGTGACAGCTTCAGTACAAGCGAGTTTGCATAATTTTAACCTATAACAACAGGCAACAAAATAAGGATTGCCGTTTTTTGTGCATTTTTTCATTAGCACACCATAATATATTGTGTCAAAAAACTGGTTTCAGAAGAGAGCCGATTCAGGTGGTGAGTGTTTGTCTAATGCACTGTTCTTAGTAAGTTAGCTATTGTTTATAGCAGGCAGGCTACGTGTTGATCTCCTGTAGGAAAAACGAACCGCGCTGTTGGCCTTGACAACATTAGACACACCAAACGCAGCTTAATAAACGTTTTGCGTCTTGTCTGACATTAGATAAGGACTACTGGAGACAGGGATTCAGAGGAAATACTCACAATAAACAAAAGAGAAAGAGAGGTAGTCTCATAAAAGTCTCGGAGGCTTATATATTCGCACCTAAACACTGACATTTGGGCTTCCCATTTGTAAGCCTCGTAGCTTTTCTAGGGTAAACGTACCTTTAAAATAGATTATTCCAGTATCTTTTCAGTATTTACAGAAGCTTGGTGATTCAGAAGCAAATTTATTATCGTACATTGGGGTATACGGAACAGGTTCGTCTTCCTGTTTTTGCGTTGGACTTGCATGCTCTGAATATCTTTCCTGCTGTTAAACCCTGGATTGTGCTTCAAACCTACTGACATCTGTGCTACCAGCAGTAAACCATTTTTCCATAGACATAAAAAGTGGGACTGCAAAGTGAACCTTGCACTTTTATTTTTCTGTGCTCATAAGCCTGCTTTTCTGCCTTTATTAGAAAGTTTTTAAAAATAATTAATCAATTTATATATACTTCTTACTAAGAATGCATAAACGGCACATCTTAAACATCTTAATGCAAAATATTTAGGTGGAAGCAATGCATTATATGGGAATCATACAAGTATGTTTTCTCTATAAATTAGACCATTTCTAGACTTCGGGTATTATTTTGGTGTTTGTGGGACAAGATGCAGGTAAAAACACAGTGTCTTTTGTGAAATGTTTTTCTTAGAAAAGTTTAAAAACACTACCCTGGTGAGCCTCAGAAGGACAATGACGTAAGATTAACGACTTCCCTTTTACAAGAACGATAAAAATATTAAAGAAAGGTAGAACAAAACGATTACAATCATGGCACTGCATTCTTGTCAGCATAAGCAAAAGTTTATTTGAAATGGGAATCAGATTTTTGCTGTAAATGTCATTTTTAAAAGTGTGTAAGATGAGCAATTTCTATACTATATGATGCCTTGGGGAAATAATATATCATAGGGGTTGCACTTGGCTTTTGTTTTTGTGTACTTGATCCTCCACAAGTAATGCCTCCTGCAGTTTGATAGTATCGGATAAGAAAAAGAGAGAAGTTGGTCATGTTTGCTCTTAAGTGACATAGTGCAGAACATTGGAACATGGCTTTGTCAGGTGCAGAAAAAAATTAAGCTTTCCAATTGTGAACTTTGCACTCTTTTCTGAGCCTTTCTGGCTGTGGTGAGAAAGCCATAAGCAGAATGCCATGCGTTGGAAAGCAGCAGAACATGTCTCAGAGTGCTGCTTGCTGTGCCCTCGCCACACAGCTGTGTAGGAAGGGAGATGTGCTAATGCTAAGGCAGACTGGCTGTCTCACTCTGTCACTGCCCCCTCCTCTTCCTGTCTGTTTGCGGAAGCCTCCTTGCGCTTTGCATGAGCTCCACTGCTGTGCACTCACCTTCCTGTTATGGCCTCATGACACAGTCGTGCTTGTTTCTGTTTTTTTTTCTGTGGGGGTGCTGTAGAGCCTCAACCTTGATGTGTGTGTGTGCGTGCGTGCGTGTGTGTATGTGTGTGTATTGGTGTGCACATGTGGACAGTGCTTTTTAGTAGATCTGAGCTATATTTTTAAAGGTTACCTTTACTTTGTGTTTTTACAGAAACATTCACCCTGCATTTTCATTCTCATTGTTCAGTTTCAGCTTCATATCCTGGGCCGGTGTATAATACAGAAGGCAGTGAAACTGAGCTTCGTTAATTATTATAGGAAAACCTGGTTTCGCAGCACTGTTGTTCAAAATGCCTATTGATTAAAATTCCAGTAAAATTACTTGTGCTTCCTTAAACAAATGCCTACGATTTTTATGTAGCCTGTTGCCAGATACTGTCTAGTTGAATAAGAATGCTGTAGTATTTTATAAGTGTTTTATATGTATTCTACATTTTAATGACAAGGGAAGTAATTTGTTACTATTCAGTGTGAAACCTGTTGAGGTTTGTGCTAAATTTCACTGTATAGGAAACACATTTTCATAATCTAAATTAACACAGAATACTTTAATGGCTACCGTTAAACATTTTGTTGTTGTAGATGAAAATGCATGTTTAAAAACAACTTATGATGATAACCACATCTTATAGTGTTCTGCCTGTGCGCTCTTCTTTTAAATCATGACATCATGATGTACATCTTGCTCAGTCTCTCAATATGTTGAAACAACCTCCATTAAATTTTGCTTCTTTGATGTCTTCCAGGTGTCCATTTCTCCTGTGGTGTCTGTGTGGAACGAGCCACACACCCACTCCAGAACAACGACGGCTTTTGCTTGCATCTTTCAGTGTTTCTTCTGTCAACAAGTTCAGCAGAGTTGCAGCTCGTCCAGCCCCAGCCCGGAGCCTCCCGAGCAGCAGGTCGACAGGGAGATGGTGAAGATGACCAAGTCCAAGACCTTCCAGGCCTACCTGCCCAGCTGCCATCGCACCTATAGCTGCATCCATTGCCGAGCCCACCTGGCCAATCACGATGAACTCATCTCCAAGGTCAGCCAATCGGCCTGCATCTGCTGGGATCGCACTGGATATAAATCTGTAGGACTACCCTTTTGAATATGAATCTTTCAGAAGAAGACAAATAACAGCCTTTGTATGGAAAACGTTATACTTAGCTCACATGTGTGAGTCTAGAAGTATCATGAAATACACCATGGTATGTAGTATATAAACATGATATGTTGTTGCTGTTTGGGGTGGTCATGGACCACTGGTTAAGATTAGAAGGTTTTTCTTGATAAAATGTGGTCTAGTTTTTGGGTCTCTGTTGAATACATTTAGTTAATGCTTCTATTCTAAGGAATATACACTTTTAGGCATTTCTGTAGATGATATTTTATGGTAGTATCGTGGTTAAATACTCTGGACTGGGAAACCACGGAAGGGCCTGGTGCGATATGTTGTTTTGCTTTGTGGACATTTCGCCCAGAGAGTAGGGAAGGACTTCTGGGGGCCAGCTGCAGCTGCAGGCCTACCCACGTGTGACATCATCTCTGCAGAGCTGCTATTGGTCGGTGGCAGTCCCTCATCATGGGTGGCAACTGTGACATTATTTTTGCTTCATAAATTGGGCTCCTGGGCCTTTTTCTAGAAGGTGTTCCCTGGCATGAACTCAAAGCAGGCATTTAGTAAACCCCTTTCTCCCCAATTGCCGTGAGTGAGTTCAGCGACTCGGTACGTGGGGTACGTGTTGTGCTCCTACCCAGGTAATCAGATTATGCCAAGATGATCTGTCCATCAAAGCCATTGTCAGAATCAATGAACAAACCACTTAGAATGATTCCCATTCTGGTCAGTTGAGTAGTCACAGATGTTTAGGCAAAAAATACATCATTCACTGCTTTTTGTCTGAGGTGTAATATTAAGTTAATTTTTAAAATATTTGTTGTAAGTATCCATGAATTAAGTTTATAATTGTAGCGTTATTTACAACAGCTCCATGGAAAGTGAATAAATAGTTTTTGTGGCCTGGAATGTGTAGCAAGAGACTTTAGCCTAGGGGTTAATACTCATGTTGCTGCTGGGTGCCTGTGTGGGTGCACTGCTTCCTTGAATGTGTCATCTGCTTACGTGATGGAGGGGTGTTCTGGTACCACTTTGGTTCTGTAATTGAGGGACTTCATTTGCCCATTTGTCCATGAAGCCTGCAGCCCTGTGGCTTCAGCTGGTGGCTCCCGTTGGTGTGGATAAGATGTGAGTTTCCTTCGATCTTCTCAGAGAGCCGACATGGGCCCTCTAGGGTTTCTCCATGCTGTCTAAGATTATGATAATGTGTGACTGACACATTAGCAGAAATGAGGAACAACTGGTTTATTCATGGCTCTGTGTAGCACTTTTGCTTCACATGTCCAGGATTGGGGGTTCATATCCCGCCTTTGCTCTGTGGGTGTCGAGATTGCATTCTTCTCAAGGTCCAAACACATACATTTAGACTAATTAGTAGCTATTTGTGCATTTCTGTGTCATGTCCAGTCTTGTACCTTTTGTTTCTTGGAATAGACAACCCCCCCCCCCCATAACCCTGACCAGAATAGGTGGTCAGAAGGTGGATGAATAGTTATTACCCGATGTGACCTTATGACAGTTGGAGAATAATCAAAACATCTATGTCCCACCTACTTATCCAGCACAGGGCCAGGTATAATCAAGCATATCCCTTGTAATAGTCTACAAATGTAGTGGTTCATGATCCAGAGAACTACCTTGTCAGTCAACAACCGACAGCAGAAGAGCCTGAAATGGGCTCTGCGGGGGGGGGGGGGGGGGGGGGGGGGGGGGGGGGGGGGGGGGGGGGGGGGGGGGGGGGGGGGGG
>JAODKC010000044.1:34137778-34160468 GCA_026777985.1 Mormyrops attenuatus | reverse complement strand
CCCCGCCCCCCCCCCCCCCCCCCCCCCCCCCCGCCCCTAGCGTGCACTGGTATAAGGTCTATTCACTGACTGTCCCACACTTCATGTCGCACTTTATGCCACTTAGCCCTGTTCCGTGGTTTGTTGGGCTGGGATCCTTCAGGGGCCTCTGTAGAGCATATTGGGTACAGACACACCAGAAGGGACCACGTCTTGGCATTTGCATGTAGTGTGTAGAATGACTTCACACAAAAACATAGACATATCCTGCCATATGGAATGAATGATGACATGAAAGACAACTCAGCGATCAAACCAAACCACATATAAAAATTCTTGTAAGTATTCTTACATGGTCTGTTTACCCATGACTGTAAAATTATTGTTTTTAATAGCAGATGAGTATTTCAGGTAATATAATTTAATATTTTAAGTTGAATTTGCAAGTAAGTCAGAAAAAAATAACAATAACTTTACAGTAATAATAAATGTAGCTACATATGGTTGTGATCAAGCTGATGAACCACTGAAGCTGCGCAATGTTATCACGAGTGTCAAAAAGTAGTGCATGCATTTGTTATTATGAAGCATTGTATTTAACCCGATTTTTTTACATAATAGACTTTACGGCAGCCAGTTCATAAGTATGAGTTGTCCATAAGTTGGATGTCCTTAACCTGGGAACTGTCTGTGCAATTAAAGAACCCTGTTAGAACTTGTAAATTGATGTGGCCGTTATGTTGGGAACAAGCACCTCTGACTTCAAACACTTGACTTTTCTCACTGGCGTCTCTATTTGGAGAATTATGGGTAAAATGCCTCTCTCAAATATAGCTCCAGTGTAGTACCTAGGGATTGAAATGAACAACCTTTGGGTCAAAATAGATAACAACCTTTGGGGGCAGTGTGTGGCTGTGGCTGTGATCAGAAGGTGACTGGTTCAAATCCCAGATTCAGCAGAGTAACTTCAGTGTTGTGCCCCTGAGTGATGCTATTAACCCCCAATAGCTCCAGGGACTGGCTGGCCCAGCTCCCGCTCGAAAAATGCCTGTTGAGTATATTGCATTTAAAATTTCGTATTTAAACTGCCCAACTACATACAATTCAAAGAAAAAAAGAAAGGCCCACATTTTACACTTACACACTAAGATTTTATTTCTCCTTAAATACTCCTTTTTCTTACACATGAAAATATAGAGCACTGGCATCTCTATTAATGACTGTCAGTGGCTAATGCTGAACCAGAATCAGTTTATAATTGCAATGCTGTTTAGCCTTAATGATGGTGTTTTAATCTGTTCCTTGGAAAGTAAATCATATCTCCGCAGTGATTCAGGTGCATTTCACAGTTAAATCGATGGAGTTTCCAGATACACTGAACCATGCTTTTAACTGGGACCAGCTATTACTTGTTTTAAGAATCAATCAAACTATAATCATGATGTGATCTTAGGCTCCAGGTGTCCAATACTGGATAATGGTTGGAAGATGGATGGATGGATGGATGGATGGATGGATGCTATCTGTAACTAAAAATGTACCATGCATTTGAAATGTGTTATGAGGAGTTAGCATAATTAATAACATTACTGTTTATTCACGACAAAAGTTCAAAAGTTGTTATATTTATCGCAAGAGTACTTCTATGTGCTAAGAAAATGCGCTACTTTTTTAACAGGCATCACATGTCATACCGTACAGTGGGTGATACCTCAGCACCACACCAGTCTGAATGGACCAGATTTTTTTTTTTGGCTGTCTGGAGTGCCAGTTCTGCCATTAACCCCCCAGTTATTCCCTGCAAGTGGGAGGAGCTTCTTGTAGGGCTGCATGTAGATTGACATCATACCCAGGATGAAGCCATTGTAGGTTAAGGGCCTTGCTCAAGGGCCCAACAGAGTAGGATCACTTGTGCATTCATGGGATTCAAACCAGCAACCTTCCGATTATGGTCACTGATAAACTAATAACAGCCAAATAAATCAGGAACAAGAACTGGGGCAATACAAAGCAAGCACTTAAACTTTTACTTCTCTTATGATCTCTCCCAAAACCCCTACTGCTGGGGTAATCCCATGCCATGGAAATCCCTGGCCTTCAATTACTGAAATACTTAACACAACTACTTAACATAGTCAACACGCTGTTTCTCTGCTGAGGTTTGTCGCTATGAGCTCTATCATGCATCTCTGTTTGTGGAAAATACAGTGAGAGTGAGGAGGCCACACAGGCCATGCCCGTTTAGGCAGGGCATCGCTGTTCGCGCACCCCAGACAACAGAACTTGATCTGGGTTGACAAACATGCTGAGTTTACGGAGGATCCAGCCAGCCGAGACCATGGGCCGAGCACAGGACACAGCTGGGCCAAACAGGCACCTGAGCATCTGCTGGCAGCCATATGCTGCTCTTGGAAGCTGGCTGAGCAGGAGCAGGAAAGGACAGGCCTGGTGGACGTCAGCGGGATGGGGATCGATTTGGCGGTCGTTAAGGACAGCTGGGAAAGCTGCAGTCAGGTCTCATCAATGCTGTGACACAGTGAGACCCCAGGGAAATGCCACCGAGCTGCATTTAGCCGCTGAGCTCATGGTAACGGCATTGCTTGCGGCATGCAGCAGCATTAACGTGGGTTAATGGTAGCAGTGCTATCCAGTGGTAGCATTTAGCAGCAAAAAGAAAGAAGGGCAACGGCACACAGCAGCACTTAGTGCTAAAATGAGCCATATTCAATGCAACTGTGCATGTAATCAGGTTTAGCTGGTGAAATGTTTTAGCAGCTGCATTTGCACCAGTTTATTGGCAAGTACATTCACACATACAAAGCAAATTCCCTGTATGTGTGAACGTACTTGGCAATAAACTCTATTCTGATTCTGATTCTGAGCTGCTGAAAAGGCTCTACTGAGTTGCGGGCGAAGAAGCAGTGGGGAGAAGTTTAGGTGACACTGCAACTGCAGCTCAACGAGAAAGCAACCCAAACAGGCCCGGTGTGCAGCCTGTGGGTAGCTGGCCTTTCTGCCAGATCGCTGGGGTCTGTGCTGTAAACACAGAAAATGCAGCCTGCTGCTCTTCTACCCGGCAGGTGTCTAAATCAGTTATGGTATCCGCAGAGGCTGGTCCAGTTTAGAGATTTACGTATATATGGAATTCCTAATCCTCGAGAAACTATATAACATCTTCTAGACACAACAAAAAGCACATAATGGTAGATAAGAAAATTTTTATTTTCTGTGATTTTAATTAAATATCATTTTGATCATTAAACGCAGTCTGAGAATCTGAACTGTCCAAAAATCAGGTGAAATTGTGGATAAAGGTGGGCAGGTTGCAATCCCTGGGTGACGGGGGGTGGGAGGGCAAAGGTTTACTGTAGGGCACCATGTGATATCCAGCCATATAAAGCAAGGAGAATGTGAAAGAATACAGGAAGCTGCTGGATGACAGTGAGATGATGAGTATGTGAGAGGATAAATCATGAACATTACAAAAATTCTGAGATAATTATCCCAAAAAAATAATCACAAAAAAAATCTGTGTAGCAAAACTATAAAATTGCTGATGACAGAAGTATGATGTTGTGAATGACTCATAGATATACTAAATAATGTAACTGTTTAACACTGAGATTATTTTACTGAAAACATCCTTTGATCTTATGGATTCTATCCATTACAGGATCATAGGGGCGTTTGGAGCCTATCCAAGCGGTACAGAGCACAAGGCCAGGGAGTGTTATGCATAGACACTTGTACAACTAAATCTAACTACATCTCTTATGGCTGCAGGAGGAAACAGCGGTACCTAGAGGGAACCAGCACATGGGAGAACATGCCAACTGCACACACAGGACACGGTGGCATTTTAACCCCTAAGCAGGGGGTCGGTGACTTCCATTCACTGCCATACTAACACACGCTCACTGGCATTGGTTTCCTGGAGGTACAATGTGCCGGGTGCCAGGAGTCACACAGCAGTGATGGATGGGGGTGACGCACACAGAGGTTGCAGGTGACGCACTCGCCTCCATCAGCCAACGCTCTTTTTATTCGGTGTGTCTTTTCACTGCCATGCCACTGAAGTGGGCCTCCTGAAGCTGTACCCCCCCCACCCCTACACACACCTTTCGTCCAAAAAGCACATGGGGCTAATTCACATATACATAAGTTCCAAGTCCAAGTCACAAGTAAAATCTCAAGTCATGCTTCTTACAATTAAACAAGTCAGTTCAAGTCAGAGACATTCAAGCGAGTCAAGTCAGAGACTTAGTTCAGAAAGTCATGTCAAATCCTTAAGTAACTGCACCATCAGTATCAATGATAAATGTAATACTTAATGCTTTAATAATAATCTAATACACTTAATAGTGATTAAATTAAAAAGTGGTCAGTTTAATACAAATCAGTTTCATGTGCAATAATATGCATATCCCTATGTAAACAGCGCCTGTAGTATACAATTCAAAAAAGTAGAAACAAAATATTGGGTTGTCCTTTTAATTTTGAAATAGGCATATTTCATATTGAATTTTACCAGCGTTCAGCAAGTCACATCTAAAACAATTCGAATGAAAATACAGACTTCAGGCCTGTATCAAATCTTGTCACTTAT
Source organism: Mormyrops attenuatus (assembly GCA_026777985.1). Classification (NCBI taxonomy): domain Eukaryota; kingdom Metazoa; phylum Chordata; class Actinopteri; order Osteoglossiformes; family Mormyridae; genus Mormyrops; species Mormyrops attenuatus. The sequence goes on along the minus strand of JAODKC010000044.1, from coordinate 34,155,883 downwards.
CCAAAGTGACTCATTGTTGAACAAGATTAAATATAATTTTGATAAATGGGGGAAACTAAGACTGTCTTTGTGGGGATAGTGGACATTGTTAAAATGGCTGTTTCTCCCCAGTTTAATTAACTCTCTATATGCTTCTGGTGGATATTCCAGACTTGCTTTTTAAGCAGTATGACAAAATCATTAAAGATATCCTCTGGGAAAGGAAGAAGCTCAGGATTCAAATGAGTAAAATGTATAGCCCAAGGGACATGGGTGAACTAGGGTTACCTGTGCTAGGCTGTATAATTTAGCCTTTGAAATAATAAAATTAGCAAAACACTGGTGTGGGTACCTTGGGGTGGATTGCTTAATTATAGAGCAAAGTTGGTCGTCACCTCATTGTCTAATACTCTTTCACAACATATTTAAAAAGTGAATTTGAATCACATTATAGCTCATTCCAGGAATGTGTGGGGCACAACTCATAAAACATATAAAATATCACATTTTAAACAACCATATACCTCTGGCATAATCCTGAAATCAAAATTGGTAAAACATCAGTTTACCAGAAACTGGTAGTCTAAGGGAGCAAATATTGTTAGTGATCTGTACGATAATGGGGTATTCCTATCATATTATACTTTAAGAAAAAATATTATATTGAAGGAAATGGGAATTTCTGAAAATATGTACAAATGAGGCACTGTCTTTATAAGAAGTTTGATGTCAGTGACAGCAATCATTTGATTGATTTTCCAAGACATGAAGCTCATGAAGCATCTGTATTTTACAGAACCACTTATCAAATAATTAGTGATAAATCCAGCATGATTCATTGTTCATCTATACATCTATCTATAACTCTGAACTCAATTTTTCTGAAACACTCTGTTAGAGCTTTAAGCTCCACCCCTGATGAGCCCGTTGTGCTTTGATTTGTCAGCTTGCCCGATTGGTCAGCTTGTGATACATTCCGCATTCACGGATTTTTTATAAAATTGAGGTTATCCAAATGGAGACCTGACAAATGTCCCCAAAAGAAAGGAAGTTTCAGGTTTTGCCACACTTCGGGGACATTTTAGTCCCCAAATGTGATCTATGCAACCCCCCCTCCACACACACACACACACACAAATTGGTGTGCCTATCTAAATGGGGTCCGTCCAACTAATATCTTATTTGGTAACGCTTTACATTAAGTGCACCTTCATAATGCATTCATTATGCATTCATAGAACATTCATAAGCAGCATGCAAGTACACCTTAACATCCTAACATCCCTTAACAGCTTTAATATACATTAACAACAAACATTACATGATTATACAATTATAATGTTTATTATTGAGCAGCGGCGTGGCTCATCCAGAGCCCCAAACACTCTTACAGGATCCCAAGCCTGAGCAACAGCCACATCAAAAGGGAGATTGACGTGGAAGGACTTACAAGGCCAAAGAAAAAAGGAGCCATAAACAGATACATCGTCCCTCAGAGGTGTTGGTGTATAGAACTGAAATTATACACTGGAGTAGATGCTACAGTACACCCTAATCAACACTACCATCCTGCTAGGATATGGGGACAGAGCTGTTCTCATGACAGAATATCACCTTTGTCACCATTAAATTTGGATGTGATGCCTTTGCTGTGTTCTGATTGGTGGAGAAACGCGAGCAGAGAGAACCTCATCAGACCTTGAACAATATAAATTTTGAATAAATTATGTCTATTATTAGGTTCTTGGACTGTTGGGAATTGCAGGGAATTTTCAGTTACATAAACTTTTAAGAGTGCAATACATAAGCTTTCGATTTTTTTTTTACACACTAAAATTAGCTCTTGCTGTACAAAGCGTTATAGCAGAATGAATGACAAACTGCAGCCTAAATGTTGCATCTCCAGAAAGGTTACTATGGTTGCATCCTTCACCAGGATACATTGTTTTGGCTCATATCCGACAGTGTGACAAACTAAAATCTCCCCCTAAGCAGATGAGCAATGCAAGTCATTACAAAACCATTCCAAGGTACTGAACTAATGGCCATCTAAACATGTGATTCAGTAACAGACCATGTTTTTGACAAAGCTGTATTGAACATCCTGATGTGAGAATGTAAGCAACCTCATGCTTCCTTAGTACTGTGGTGTTCCTGGTGATGTTTCACTGGATCAGGCGATTAGGACATGCAGATAATAGTGTGTGTTGGGGGGGGGGTGTTATACTATAAAGCAGCTACCAGAAAAAAACGTTTTACAGTAACATCAGCTTCCTTAGGTCATCGTTTGACAATAACCTCTCTCAGGGAACTGAAATTGCACTTGATTATAGACATCAAACTTCTTTGTCCCTCTCTGAGCACTAAATTATTACATTAGTCTACCATTCGTGCCATCACTGAAAGGGAAGCATTTGCAAATTTCTTCTGATAAACCTGTCACCTGCCTTTCCCCCCATCCTCATAAGCTCCCGTAAGTACATGTAAATACAAGTTTTCCCTGAGTGTTTGTTCAGATGTAATATGCCATATATAAACAGCACTATGAAAAATAGGTCTTCTTGTCCATATATATAGAACAGATACCCCATGTACCGTACCCCATGGCTCCATATCATGTTAGAAATGTCTTGAGAAAATAGAGCAGGATGAACATACCTCAGATTTAATGTTACATATACAGTAAGCAAAATATTTTAAATGCTGATTTATACCTGGTTGAAGAGTGTTTGATAACTATTCCAGTGTAACTGAGAGTGAGTCCCTTGCAGGCAGCGTAGCACATCAAAGCCACATCAAACTCAAGCATCTGCTTCAGGAAGGCTGTCGCCAGACAATCTGAGATACTGTGCTACCTTAAAATAAACAGTCACATGAGCAGCACTCTAGTAGTGGGCAGGAATCAATGCTCAGCCAAGATAGCAGCAGCTGCATAGCACGCCTGCTACATGAGCCGCTATGTGGGAGACAGTGACAATACTATATGTATCCACAATACAATTTTAAAATCACACTCAATATGATAGAGATAAACTCGTTCCAAATCCTGTTTTTCTAGTATGCTGTTAATTTTGGGAAAACTGGCAAGTAATCAATGGTGCCATGCAAAAAGAGAGTGACAGGAGCTAGGAACAGATAGAAGGAATGATTCACTCTTGAGAGAGGAAGAGAGAGTATGGAGCATGTGTTTCAGATGCTTGTGAAGCCATGAGGACTGTCAAACTTTGCTAACAGTAGTTTGTGATGGCTGTTTGTGTGGGCAGAGACAGCAGAATCCATACAGTGCACAATGTTACCAGCTGCATCAGCACCAACCTATAAATCCAGCCAATCACAGGACGAGCTGGAATGATGGGCTCCTCTGCTGTCACTTATTCTCTCCCCTTGTTGGTGCCTATTGAAGATGACCCCACATCCCCTTTGTGTAACTAATGAATTACTTCCTGTGATGAAGAGCAAGCAAATCACTCTTAATTCTGAAGCATTCATTGAATGAAAAGTATAAGTCACCCCATTTGAAGAGCTCATATATAACAGCAGTACTTTATTCATCACGGTGGAGAAATCGGTCAGTGAGGTAAAAGCAAGTTTTGCGGTCAGGGCACAAGGTCAGACAGTGTCCCTGGAGTAGCTAGGATTAAGGGCCTTGCCAAAGGGCCCAGCAGTGATATGATTACTCTGCTGGCCAGGGCCTTCCAGTTCCTGAAGCCTCTGAGCTGCATGCTGCTCCAGTGCAGAGGTATATGATGCATTTGCAGCTAAGTAATCAAACCAATCTCTGCTATTTGTCCGTAATGTCAAGTCTGAAATCATGAATTGTGGCCTTTGTCACTTCTCTACCAGCCTGGTGGGATGTGCAATGTGAGCAGCACATTAGAAACGTGGGACTGCATGGGAGCTTAATATGTATTACTGGCTCCATACAAACAATTTGAATGAATAATTTTTAATGTGAGTCAGTTGTTACATATCCTGTCAATAGCCTTTTAGTCATATCATAATACAATGTACCATCATGGTAAAATACCTTGTTGTCTTACAAATACATTCATGTGAACACGTATGTTATAACAATATAATATACTTGTTCTGCCTTTGCTCTGGAAAAAGCTTCACAAGAATAAAGATCTATGGCCATTTCCCTGTAAATGGCATTGTACCCCACTACGGCAGAGGTATGACTCAGTTTGGGTTTACTGGTCTCTGCACTATTTCTGCAGAATTGCAATGGAGCAGAAAGATAAACAGAAAAGACTGTCAACAGTATAGTGTCTCCGGCATGGTGAAGGACTGTGCCAGCAATTCTGCCGCTCCTCACTGCTCCACAGCTGGGCTCTCCTGTGATTTACAGCCAAACACTTCCAGACGGGCCTGCGTGATCTCACAGTTCCATTGGTGCTGCTGCTATTTACAGCAGATGATGTCATCAGTTTCGGGGGGGGGGACCCCCCTCCCACCCCCATCTCCATTGCAGTGAGTCTCAGCTCCACATTCACAGCACAATCAGCAGTGGATAACACTCCCAAAACATCCTGGCAACACTGTTTTGATGGCACTGATAAGAAGGCACAGGCAGGAGTCATTCTGGCTGCAGCAGTGGACTTTTAAGCACACAGTTAATAGAATCATCTGAGCATTTAAACAACTCCTCTGCTAGGTGTCTGCAGTTCTGCTTAGGCTGCTGTATCAGTTCAGCAACGCTCTGGCAAAATAGCTATGTTGCTAAGATGCATATGGCAACGCTTGTCAGTGCTGAAGCCAACTGTATCGCCAGGCAACAATCTAGCCAACCAGCAACATGCCAACATCATTTCAGCCACATTTTGGGAATATTTTGGAATTTCCGCCCTCCCACAATAGTACAGAGAGTTACACTGCTTAACAGTGCCACCAGACAGTAATCCAACCAACAAATAAGCTCAGTGCTTGGTTCCGAAACATAAATAATTGAAATAAACAGCAATTGCATGCTGATATTACAGAGAATAAGGAAAACATAATCTTCTATAAATCAACTAAAGTTGTATAGACACCTGATCATAGTTTTAATGTAACATAGACTATAAACTATACTGAGATTAATATATCTCTGCCATCATGGCTGTTCCCTGGAAAGACATTTTAATTTTTTCTTCAGCCTTAGGAAGAGCATCCATGAGAAAGTAGTTAAGGTCACCCTCTCTGCACTCAGCTTGCCAAGGACCTGTGTCAGGACATAAAAGCAATTCAGTGAGTGTTTAGTCATTATGTTTGAAGCAATGTTGTCCTTACCATGGTCAGACTGAAACCCGCAATTGTATCAAATGTGTTTTGAGGCAAAAATGGTCAACCCCTGTGGTTTAAAAAAAAAAACATGTTGCCATGTCTGTGGGAAAAATTGCATTTTGGTCACAATGTACGTCATGCTTTACCCTGGTCCTGGCCTCTGTCTTGGGGTGCACACATTTAGAAATGAACCAGGGTAATAACTTTGTGATGAATTTGTACCCTTACCAGAAGAAGATTTGAAAAATATTAGCCTGCTCCATATCAGTTGTACAAAGATAGCAGGCAGTCCATTCCATTCCATTCTAATCCAGTCCAATCCATTCCATTTAATTATGTTTCATTCCAATCCATTCCATTAGTGAGTCAAAGATAATACCACTGACAGGTGGGGAGTGGGGGACACTTTTCGTGCATGACAGTTAGATCATTCATAGTGCAGATTTAGGCATGTGGTGCTCTCCAAGACTGGTATGAACAGATACTGAAGCCAACATGGGTAAATGGGTGCTCCTCAATGGAATGCATATCTGGCAGCAATGAAAGGCAGAGATAGAGACTAACAAGGCCTGTCTTGATGAAGGTCTGTCTGGATGAAGGCCTCTTGCCAGCACTGGAATCTAACAGTAGAGGAACAGTTAAGAATGGTTCAAGTGTCAGCTTCAGCAGAGAGGCATCATCTTAAGCTTAGGACTATGCACATCAGACCAGTCAGTGGTCACTGCTCATGATCATATTTATTGAATTTAACACTGTGGATTGTAATAGTTCAATTAATTATGTAAGTAGTTACCTGATGGGCATTGAAGTACAGAGCTAGGAGCCAATCAGAATGTGCATATTTTTGAATCAGTTCATTTAATATATGCAAGGAAACATTTGCAAAATGAGTGTTCACGTAAAACCATGCCTAAATCACTACTGAAATCACCCAGCAGTTAAGACCGTTCAAAAGTGAGAAGCGCTTGATAAACAGTTTAATCTAGTGTTTATTAAAAATCCATACCAAATAAGCTTGCTTTTGTTTAAAAATGTATCCAACAGGAAAACACTAAATGGGATGGTTAAGATCACAAAGGAGAACAAGAGGCTTCACTTAGCTCCTGATGCTAAAAACAGATTCGATCCCCATTAATATCTTTAGTATCTCAAAAAACAGAAAGATTTTAGTTTAATGCCAGAGTTAGGCGATCACGACGATGTTTTGTCTCTGAAATGGCAACTAGGTTCCATTTCAGTTCAGTCTTACATATATGATACTTAGCAAAAAACCAGCAGCATCATCAGATTTTGTTTAGATTGTACAAAGTGATATAGGATAACTTAGGAACAGAACAGATATTATTGATTATTAAGGAAGATATGAATAAAAATCACACTCTTACTCTCTTTGTTGGATCATTTCCCATAAACCCTGAAAAAGGCAAAGCCTGGTTAACGCAAACAGCTTTGCAGGCTGAACTCTCCAGACTAATGGTTTCAGGAGGGAGTGTGCGCAGGAAGTGAGGTTGGAGGTGTCAGGTAAAGCATCACTGGGATTTTCTGACTGCACAGGAAGTTCGGGAGCACGCTTTGTCACGCTGGGGCAGCAACCTGACCGTGACCTCACGGGCTCACAATATCAGTCCTCCACGAGCTGCTTGAGAATAACTGACATCTGGTATGTGCACACTTACTGGGAGGGCTGGCTACCAGCCAGGGTGTCTGCCGTGAGTGTCAGCAGCAAAAAACACAAAGGGAAGAGGCGGCGTCAGTGTGTGGCTCACTGCGTTTCAGCGAAACCGAAAGGAGCTCACAGGAAGTGCAGCAGCTCTGAATATGGCCTCACCAGTTTAGCAGCCATCGGAACTGTTTGTTCCCGTTTCGTGTTCAGACAGATAATTGGTAATTGTGATGATGGAGGGGACAGTGGCTCACAGGAAGGAAGATCATAAGAGAAGGACAGGAAGATTTATGCATAATCATGCAACTGCTTATCCAGCATGGAGTCGGGGGGGCGGCTCTCTCACAGGATATAAAGCAGGTGTCACTCTGGATGAGACGCCAAGTCCATCACTGGGCACATACACGTTAACACGATGTGAGAAATTTAGAAAGACTATTCACCAAACTGCATGTCTCTGGACTGTGGGGGAAAGCAGGAAACCTGGGAGAAACCTACACAATACAAAGCGGGTATGCAAACTGCACACACAAAGGCCAGAGTCGGGATTCAAGCAAGCAGTCCCTCATTTGGGATGTGATCTGCTACCCACTGAGCTTCCATGCCACCCATCACATAATCCTAATTAATTACAAAACCTGAAGAAACCTTCTGAATTCATTCATACAGTCGTATCACACATGACAAGTAAATCAATGCAGGTATTTAAAATACATGTATAATAGTACAGCACAAAAATCTGATGATTTTTCTGCACTACAAACAGCAGGAAATTACCACTCAGCATCAAGGGAACTAACATATCACAGCCCTTCGTGCAGATTTCTGTCTGACGAAGCAGAGCACCTGTTGCTATGGACACAAGTCGTCCATATTTTTGTTACTGTTTGCTTACTGTTTCAAAGAGCCACTCCATGTCTGACAACACAAGAAAAAGTTAGAAATAGCAAAAACCGATAACAAAGAAAATGAAACAAAAAAAGTAATTGGGAATATGAGATTCTGGGTTTGTTAGTATTTATTCACTTTGTGCAGTTGAAAAATTCACAGGATTAGTCGTTTAGTAGCCTATGCAAAATATGCATAAAAACACGTGTGGAATCAAACACTGGATACCGTTCCCCTCATAGCTGTGTTACAAGGATCATCAGTCACCGCAATGTGACGACACTGAGCCTCACAACCAGTCCATACCCAGTTAAAAAAAATTCCCATATTAAAGCACCTGCTGCTGGTTCACTTTTAAAAATGCATTTGAATTAGAGATATTAGTGCTAATATGTCTAATTCTAATATGACTTTAGGTGTGTGCATGTGTTAAACGTATTGACCAATGGAGGTCGGGAAGCTGATGTGGCATCACTATTGAAGGTTCTAATTGGTTGGAAAGGTGTTGATTACTGTCTGTACTGCTGAGCCACTTTAGCTCCACTGCAGTTAAGCATGCTGATTCTCTCTGCCATTCTCACATCCCTTATCCACATCAAACTCATGTTAATCTCATCCTTTATCCTCTGAGAGGCTAGCTGGGCTAGGCTGGTAGATGAAGGCCATGGCAGCACGTATGAGAACCATTAGTGTTTGTGTGTGTGTGTGTGTGTGTGTGTGTGTGTGTGTGTGTGTGTGTGTGTGTGTGTGTGTGTGTGTTGCGGCTATTCCTTAAAATCCTAATCTAACAGGGTGGGAACCCACAAGGGTAAAAAAAAGAGGATTGAGAAAGGCCTCTGTTAAGTACAGCCCACACTACAGCTCTGGGGTCGCTGCTCATGCTAAATTTAGCCTGCTTGTTTATTTGGAGGAGAGTGAAAGCACATGGGCTCCCACGCGGCTGCCGTCCTGCACGCTTGCATGCCACTCCGAATCCAATAAGACACCTCTCTGTTTATTTACCATTTCGGCTATTAAACTTGCATTTTTTTTCAGTATGCTTATTTTGGAATAAAGAATATTCCTTGCTTTCTTTAAGCCTTCCGTTTAGATCTAGTAGGGCCTTTCATGAAGCATTCATTCTAGGGCTCTGGAGGGTGATCATATTCATCTTTCTTTCACATCTAGCTGGATTTTTAAATGTTTATGCCTGAGCACCATACTTACCGTCTGTCACTCCATTTAATTCCAACCTTTCAGCCAATGGCCTTTTTTGCCAAGACTATTCCTTCAGCTGTCTGAGAGCTGGTATTAATAATCTGTCAGCAGTCATTCACTCTGCCTGCTTTTCAGTTGCTTTTTCATGTGGAGCTACCTAGAGAGGCATATCCTTCAAAAGTGCAGTAGTACGAGGACTCAAATCTCCATATTTGGACTCAGTAACAATGCCTGGCTTGACTTCATGGACACCCCCCGCCTCAAAGAGCTGTTTGTCAGCTGTTTTGGTCTGAGCACTCCCCACCCTGTTGGAACAGGCCAGCTAGCAGCATGGCGCTGATTCTAGTGACTCACTGTAGCAGTCATTCCTGTTCTTGGCACGGCTGCCAATGAGAGAGTGATCAGCTCTGCAGCATGAAGAGCTTCACTCTTACCATCCTCACCCTCATTTCACCGGGGAGTTCAACTGCACAGAAGCCCCCTGATACTCTGCTGTCTTTGAGGTTGAGTAAGAGCTAATGGTACAGATTACAGGTCTTCACTCTGATTCCTGGACATCCAATCTAAGTCATTAATGGAACTAATTATATCTGTAATTAAACAAATGGAATAGTATGACAATGAAAACACACATGCAGAGCTGCCCTATAAACACAAAAGAGTGACTATACTGATACTAAAACTCAGAAAATGAGCTTCAAAGTTTTTTGACTGTCCACCTGTATGTGCAGCAGGTTGGAAAATGATAGTGTTTTCTTCAAAAACCAAGCATAGTTGAACCAAAATATTTTCTCATGAGATAAAACAGAGCCCGGGAGACCTGATTTCAGTCATAATTCAATTTTGATAAATTGTGTGGTTCTGGTGTTGCCTTTGCCTGGCAGTGTAGCCTTCCAAAGTTTGGCTTTCCTTTCAGCTGGAACAGAAAAGACCAGGCTGGGAGCCCAAAGGTAGCCGGATATGAGGACATGCGACATGGACAGCTGGACGGGGCACTAGGGTGCTCTGCTCTGCCCATTTCCTCAAAGGCTGGGTCCAAGATTTCCACCTCATTGTCAAACACCAGCAGAAGCAGAAGGTGACTTTAAACATGCAGAGTTTCATAAGCTAAGAATATCCAGGTGGTTATTGGGCTTACCTTGCCATTATTCCACAATGGAAAAGACTATACTGATCAACACAAACCAAGACAGTCAGGCACAAGTCAAGAGGGGCTCCTTTGGCTCTCTGATCGGAGGGTTCAGGGAAGGGGGACTCGGCATATACTGAGGGTATGGAGGAACTAAGAGGGCACACATTAGCCTGCAGAATGTGCTGGCTGTCGTCCCATCAGGCTGTTCATATGGGGCTTTCTTAGAGGGCACATCGGAGCTGTTGTTGATGCTGATTCTTGCTGGCATCTGAGACACAATCTCTCACAGACAAATCACTCCCCATTGGAGGCATAATCGGGCCTGAAAGCCTGTCATCTTTGCTTAAGCGATCTCACTCTCTCTCGCTCGCACATGGCTCGATTGAAGAAACAGGCCTGCGCCCAACCAGACCCTCTGCCATTCATAAACACCACAGCCGTGACTCACTGTCACCAGAGCACAACTCCAGTCTTCAAAGGACGTAAAATGTGTGCCAGGACTCTCTGATACTCAAATATCTGGTACATAATTTGACATTGTATGGATAGGAAGGCACCTTGGTCTAGTGGTTCAGCTTCAAATTAGGTGCTAAAAATAAACATTTCCTGAAAGATGCAAGGCTGTGAGCTTTGAGTACTGAGGTTACTGAGGCCCATCCTGAGTCTCACTGTCATTACAGGGCAAAGAATTTCATCATTTATTACATTTTCCATGTTGCATTGTTAACAAGGCCATGAATTTGATGACCACAGTCTTGATTCTACATGTTTGTGGTTTTTCTTATTGTGGTAAATCCTGTAAACTAAACATAAATGTTACTTGTCAATAAGCATAGAACCCCATTGGTAATGCAATACACTTCAAGCCTTTTTCACCATCATACAGATGCAGAGTAGCTATCGGACAGCAGCCCACCCAGCCTACTGGCATAGAAACCACGCTGCCGCCATAGGGCCTCCATAGTCCATGAAGTGTGCAGCAAAATGGATAAAGTGGACAGGTGGCCACCCTGGGTCAACGTGAACCACATCACAGTCAGCTCAAGGCAAACCAGCTGTGTATAATTATGCGCAGTAACAGAGACAGACATAGGCTCCTCCTCACAGCAGCGGTATTTAACACCATTGTGTGGGGCCCCTGAGGTAAAAGGGGGACCCCTGTTGGCCACAAAAATAAATGCATTCCTTATTTAGGTGATGCTGAAGCAGCATGTTCTGCTAACCCACAAGCTAGCCACCATCTTCCGACTCTATTTAGATCTAGCAGCTAGTGGCTAGATAGGAAGTCTCTGATAGAAAATTGGACTTAATGACTATATATTTGTCATTTTCACATCTGTAGTGATGAAGTCTTCCGAGCAACTTGTGCTGCCCCACCTGTAGTCCATCACCAACCCACTCTCGGACCCCTTGCAGTTCGCCTACAGATCCAGCAAGTCTGTGGATGATGTGATACACGTGGCCCTACACTTCATCATCCAACCAGTAGACTCTGCTGGAACCTATTTGTGGACTAGCTCTGCATTCAACACTATGCTCCCGGGTCTTATACAATGACAAGCTCTCACAGCTGAATGTTCCTGAATCCACCTGCAGGTGGACCACAGACATTTGTTCTAATAGCAAGGAGCAAGTGCAGCTGTGAATACCATCAGCACTGGTTCCCCTCAGGGCTCCCTGCTATCTCTACTATCCTTCCTCCATACACGAACAGCTGCACCTCCAGTCACCACTCTGTCAAACTGCCGAAGTTCACAGCTGACACCGTATACCCAGAAAATTCTGATAGTCAGTCTAATAACAGTGGTGCTGGCAGTGAAACAAAGTATAAATATGTCACAGGTCGAATAAATAAAACATGGTGTTTGAGTGGCGAAGAAATCATGAGGTGGACACCAAAGTTCAGTTTTTAGCATTACTGCAGTATCCTTAACGGTACAGACAGGGAGCCTTTATGGAGACAAAAGTGGATACAGACAGGGTGCAACAAGTCAAAATCCCTAAACTTATTTTCCGGTTCAGTAAGATAAATGCAAAAAAAAAAAAAAACAGATTAACCTACACTTTACTTTCACTTCTGCCTACGTAACATTTCTGTTCCATTCTATTTTGAAACTGGTGGAAATGCGGGCTGTTTCTCAAAAGGCATCAAACGAGAACCAGCCCAGCACCAGCACCAGCACCAGCACCAGCTCTGTGTTGATGGAAACGAGGCACAGATGAACTTGTCTCTTATGGGGATGAGTCTACTTCTAGAAGGGAGATTGACCATCTGGTATCCAGGTGTGGTCGACACAATATGTGGCCAACGCTCTGAAGACGGTGTGGACTTCAGGAGAAGCTCAGCACCTCTGACCCCCATCTTTCTGTGTGACTCCCAAGTCAGCACTGTGGAGTCTTTCAGCATCCTGGGCACCGTTATCTCCAAAGATCTTCAGCAGGAGCTGAACATCACTTCCTTCACTCAGAAAGCCCAGGAGAGAATGTACTTCCTGTGGCAGTTGAAGAAATGTAATCACCAGTGATGGTGTACTTTCACTCTGTCACCATCAAGTTCATCCTCACCTCCTCCATCACCGTCTGGTTCGCTGCTGATACTGACAGGGACAAAACAAACTGCAGCGTATAATTTGCAGCTTGGTGATTAGCCGTAGTCTGTCATTGCTTCAGGACCTATACACTTCCAGGGCCACAAAGTGAGCATCAAGTTTGCAGCTGACGCCTCCCACTCCCTTCCAGCAAGAGGCTGAGGTCAATCAAGACCAAAACCACACACCTATAGAGCAGTATTTTCCCTATAGCAGTAGGCCTCATCAACAGCCAATGATTTTCTCAGTGTCCTTCTAAACACCTGCTGCTGCATTATACCAAGCGTATTAAGTCCCCAGCTCATATAAAAAACCTGTTGCTACAATGTTTATACTATGTACATTGCCTTATTTTGTGTTTTTAACTGATTATGTTGATTGTCCATGCTTGTTTTGCATGATAGCCCAAAGTAAATTCCTTGTATATAAAAGCAGATTAAAAAAAATCTATTCTTATTCTAAATTTGCCTGAACTGACCAGTTTCTTCACCTCAACCAATGAAACACCTGATAAGGATGCAGCAAACTTTGCAAACACAGTAATAATGGGGAGGCGAGAGGGGCCTGAAGTGACTTTTTCACTAGGGCCACAGAAACAAACCTGCCTGGATGTTCACATGCCTTTTCGTTTGGCATATAGAGCCTACAGAGATCTATTTTGATCTGTAGGCGGCATTGTGGGGAATGGGAAAAGGCAAAGCACCTCTACCACCTATTGAGGCATTTTCCAGCATCACAGCCATAAAAATTGATAGCAAGTGACAGCAATGCATGCAGAGCCTTCTGCTAGCCCACACTGTCAGCTTCCCCATTCGCAGTAAATAGCAAAGGAGCTGCCTGAGACTCCCTGAGCCCATTTATTTCCCTGCCCTGGTCTGAAATGATAACTGATTCAGTGATGTGACAACAAACATCATGTTATGCTCATTTTTTGGCAAAATGCATTCACCCTGATTGCCAGCAACTAGAACAAGAGTCTAAATCCCCTTAATAATGCTTTGAATAGCTAAATGTAGCCTCTTAAGGCGCTTATCTGACATGTCAGGTTCAAGCTTTCCTTTCTTTATCTGACGTCACCCCAGCAGAAACAATTAGGAAAGGCTATAGGTAAGAATGGTTAGTAATCGTCTCTGCCACTACTGGTCAGCGATTGGACACTGTGTCTGAGAAACAAAGTGTCCAGGAAACAATACTCAGAAAGCAACTCTTAGAAAGCCTAGAATTTCGACCAGCTTTCATAATGACGAATAACCAGTAATGAAGATCTGGGAAGAGTAACAAATCTCCTTCGGCTGGGATGCTATGCAAAGGAGTGGCTGCTTTGCTGGGCAGCCCCATCCCATGGTTGGACTGCATCGCTCCTTCCACGTCACAAAGCCAATGTGTGGAGATAAATAATGGAAAAGGTGAATGTATCTTTTATTTAGGCTAAGACTTGGAGCACATATTGGATTCTGTGGGACTGCTGAATATTTTAATAGTCGAGAGAAGCTTCTCCTGTACACCTGCTCATGCAGGACTCACCTGGAAAGAAGTGGTTTCCGAGGAAAATTCCAGCATTCATGCGGAGATGCTTAACCTACAGCGGTTACATTGATATATCCAGCGATTAATTTCAACATTTAAATTTCCAAACTCTCTGCAGGAAAAAGTAATAAAGCTAACATTAAATATGTAATTATGATTGAAGTTTCTAGACAAACTGAACAAGACACTAATACCTCCAAAACAGATTTACAAGTATAACATAAAGCTTCTGTCCAAGCACTTCTGTCCTAGCAAAATAACTTTAGTTGCTTAACCGATACGTTACATGAAAAAAACAAATGTTACGCATCTCTTAGGCAGATTATTTTTATTGGAACAAAATGTACACAATTTGCTCATGGGAAGCAGGTACATAAGAGAATTTACAGTTACATAAACTGGCAATTTCCAGTTTATACATCTGATTTCTTGTTGCCTATTTCCCAGCCCACTTGTAACAAAGGAAGACCATTGAGTCATGTCTACTTGCGGCAAGATGGCCTAAGTCCAGGGAGAGGCTAAACTGGGGTATTAATCACTCTGCAAGAGGCAGTGACTGCTAAGCAATACTGTGGGCCCTTTATTAAGTGCCTGCCCCACCACAAATGTACAGGATCTGTCCATTATTCTGCCTCCTATGAATGCAGTGTGATTGCTTGTGTCTGATGAGGGTCTCTGGTAGGCTGATGGCCTTCATAGCTCCACGCTGTTGACCCTGAATCTGTTAACTTCCCACATCCCACACACATTGCTATCGATCACTATATCACAGGACAGGAAGCTTTTTTGCAAAAGGAAATTTATTACATGCCCAGAAAAAAAAAAAAAAAAACATTAAACAAAAACAAAAAGAAAGACTACTTCAGATTTTAAAAAATGTATAAAAATCACAAATGTTTCAGCTCGCACACTGTTGTCAGGAGCTGCAGTCTACCAGGAGCTGAAGTCTCCAAAGCCACTCTTGCCCTTGAGCTGTTTTGCTGCTGAGCTGGTGGACGGTCTATCTTCCTCTGCCGCCGGCCTCTTCCTGAAAATACATAGCCACTGGATTTAGGAGTGCTACATGCCTGTAGGGGGTGCCGCACCCGGCCGGGCCTCCTGACAGCACCAGCTAGACTGGATTGGGCGCCTGGAAGCTCCCTGTCTGATCAGGTTGCATTGATTAACAACGCAGTTTAAAAAAACACACACATATACATATATATATATATATATATATATATACATATACATATACATACATATATATATATATATATACACACACACACACACAAAGTTAATTTCTAAGGTTGCATTATGGTTGGCCCTTTGGAGTCATGACCTTTGCCCTCTGTAAAGGGGGGCCACATTAAATCCAACATGCTGCAGCTAACAGCTGTTCCTGCTTTACGTCTGGTTGGAGGTGCTGGCACACACCTACCAGAGAGTTTCCTTTAACGGCTATGTATATAAAAACAAACTGCTGGCACAAAGACGAGCAGCCATATAGGCATTTAAGTACCGTTAACAGGAAACAGAGCTGCTAGAGAAGCCAGCCCTCTTTATGCTGGAGCTGAATGTGGGCCAAGCGTCATTCTGTACTGGTCTGAACTGGAAAGTTTGTTGCTGAATAGTAATATAATATAGAACACCACGCAGCTGTGGGGCTTTCCAGAGGGGCCATTATGGAGGCCTAAATTTCTCTGAAGGACATTAAAAAAACCCATCTAATTTGATGCAGTGCCTGTTACATCTCACTGGTTTTTGGCATTTCTAAAGGTAAAAACCAGTGCCGATGGGGTGGGGGTGACTCAGATCATCAGGAAAGCCTCCCCTTTGCTTCCCCTCATCAACGCTCTGCTCTGTTACCAGCTTTCCAGGGAAAATACCTCGCCGGCTCTGGGAGGCGCCACCCTTCCTGGCCCCAGGAATTTCCCTCTTGGAGATCAAGAGCATGAAAACAGCGACCACCTTCAACATCGCTCCTGCCACAGTGCTTAAGGTCCCTCAGACAGTAAAACTGGGGAGGCCTGGATCTCCATGGTCACTTGAAATGAGCGCAACAGCAGGTCCCACTGATTAAAATGTGTGGGGAAAGAACCCGAGAGATCTTTAGCATTTTGGATGCAGAAATGTTCAGGCTGCGGCTCTGTAGCACTGGATATTAACACAGAGAGAACCTCCACTCTTCATACGAAGGGAAGCAGAAATAAACAAACATTTAAAGTCCCACCCCCAAAAAAAGGAAATTAAAAAAATGGAACAAAGAGAAAAAACAGGAAACTTAGCCTTCAGGCATCTTTAAACAGCTAATTAAAATGGAAAATGAACGGCATATAATTTTATGGAAACAAGGATTGTTTTTTTTTTTTAGCATGCGCTGGAATCTTGATGTCTTTGATAGCGGATATATATTGACAATAACTGCCAAAAGCACCTGAATGCAAATCAGAAATTACAACTTACTTACACAAACATTTGCTAACAGTTTTCCGAGAACTGGATATAACATCTAATCTAATAAAAGCAGCACAATTAGTAGTTTGATCAAAAGTAAGGAAATGTGATCTGAGGCATTTTACCTCGGAATGTGGAGTGGGAATGACGCAGGTCCTAAATTAAAAGTGGCAGCTGATATAAGGCAGGGCTGGACCTGGGGCATCATGCAGCAGGACATGCAGGTGGCTAAGGTGGCCAGATAGACAGGAAAGCCACCCATCACCGTCCCAAAGGGACGCGGGGGCAGCTCATTGGACCACATCAGCAGCTGCACTCTCCCATAATACCCTCTATCAGGCAGCTCAGTTACAGGCCACAACCTGAAACCCTTACGCACAATCCTCAGAATAGCCCAGGTGAAACAGCACGCTGCAGTTATGAGCTTTTGTTTTATTTATTGTCATTCTCTTGTCATTTCAGTCATCTATATGGTATGTAATGTGGTTGCTCATTTGCCCTATCCATACTCTGACAGTATTAGAGGTCTGCAAGGAAGCACTTGGTGAGCATCACACTAGAGAAAGAATTTGTCGTTGCCTCAACAATAATACAGTCAATAATGCTTTTAATTGGGGTTGAATCACAATGTAATACTGATGAATAAAACTAAGCTACATAAATAAAGGTTTGGCACTGGAACAAGACCTGCTTGATAACTCTAGGTCAGTGGGGCAGACTTTAAACCACTTCAGTGATAAGGCTGGGATAGGTTTCGGCGGAGTGGCCTCACGTTGCAGCCATGTTGATGTACTTTCCCACTCCAGGCCGGAACACTTTGGGTTTCTCGTCATCTTTGGCTTTGGTTTTTACGGCGCTGGCCTCAGCCTCGTCCTGTTGCTTCTGTATCTCCTTCTCCCTCTCCTCAGCGATCTGAAAGAGGGAAATGTGGCAGTGATCTCCCATAAAACCTACTGACTGACTGAGCAGCAATTCAAACCTGCGCAGATACCCTCAGGGCATCTGAAAAGGTCAGCACACTTTCATCAGCAACAATACACAAATGATTCATAACCCATTTATGAGTATCTCCAGATAAATAGCACTGACACGCAGCCCTTCGGTTAACAGCCTGATAACCACAGGGGACAGAACATTTTTTATTCGCAACTGTAATTAGCAAGACAGTTCAAGCTTATCTGGGAGCAAACATGCATAAAAATGCAGATACAGATGGAGAGGAGTGGAAATGCTGACAGTCACATATATGCACACGTACAGGCACAGGCACAAACACCCACACAACCACAGGCACACGCATAAGCACTGGCACATGCACAGGCACAAACACCCGCACAGACACTAAGAACATAACATAAGAACATAAGAAATTTACAAACGAGAGGAGGCCATTCGGCCCATCAGGCTCGTTTGGGGAGAACCTAACT
>JAODKC010000044.1:34111820-34126607 GCA_026777985.1 Mormyrops attenuatus | reverse complement strand
CTATATATATACATACATATACACATACACACACACACACACACACACACACACACACACACACATATATATATATAGGGAGCAAAAACGTGGACTGTCTGGGGTCCCTGAGAACTGGGATGGGAACCACTGGTTTGAAGCATGTGGGAGAGGTTTTTTAAGGTTTAAACTATTAAAAAATATTTATTTATATGGTCTTTCTATATCGCGGATTTTCACCTATCGCTGATGGGTCTGGAACGTAAAGCACAAAATGTCCCCTCCACTCCGAACTCAGCTGCCTATAAGTAAATCAGAAAAAAATATACCAGATCTTACAAAGACTTGGGAAGGAATGGTGACGATTTACTACAAAAAGTATGTGAAAGAATTAGGATTCCCAATAAACGCTGAAGCGTACATCCAATGTCAGGCACTGAAGAAAACTCCAGAGAGCATATCATTCGACCCGAGAGGTAATCTCATTGTAGAGAATGACTTTGAGGAAGATGTAAATGATGCAGTTAAGACATCATAGAAGCATGCGACAGACCACCCTCATTCACATGTAGCTGAAAAAATAACTAAATGAATAATATTAACCCATAAATAAATTATTTATCTTTATGAAAGTATTATCATAATATCTTAAGACATGAAATTGTGAATGTGTCTGTCATTCTGAGGAAAGCGCAGTCACGTGGCCAAAGAGCCGTATGTGGCTTGTGAGCCGCAGGTTGCTGACTCCTAGTACAGACTGAGCCCTAGAGGGTTCACAGACAGTTTTCTTTTTTTTTTCCATGAGCACAATGTATTGCACACAATCTAGTCTAATAATCTATCAATTTTCAGTATTTAGATGTAAAATTTTGGTTATTTGTATTCTTGTCTAATGAAAATCTGACTGCAAAGCCAGAAGCTGGAGTGCAGTGTATGAATACAACAGGTTTTACTGTAATAAATTTATTTGCTCTAATCAAACCTGTAAATAAATACATAATTATTTGCATGGCCTGAAACTACGAGGCAAACTGTTCTCAAATGTGAAGGACGTGGATACATAATTTTTCTTTAACAGCTCACACAGTGCTGGCCAGGCGAATCATAGGAGTACAAGCACTACACATGAATGCTGCTGATTGAAAAATGCGTGTGCATTCGTGAAATGTTTTAAAGCAACATTTTTATTGACGTAAAAAATTACTTTTTGCTGCTACACATAGTTGCAGATACTTGCGAAAACGGAACATTATCATTAGTTACCATATTTAAACGTTGTTGTATATTCGCAAGAATTTGAATCATGTGTTGCAGATCACTTGATTAGCTCAGGATAATGATGTCATCATATCTTTTAAATGAGCGCAGATGGGATTGCAGGGTAGGTGGGTAGGCAAAGAGAATTGATGGTTAAGCCAAAAGTTTCAGTGGCGCCATTTGTAAATATCGTGCTTATGCTATTTTTTTTTGTGACCCGAGTTGGGACACCTGAGTACAGCAATAAAGCATCAATGACATTTAAAACCACTGCAGGCAGGCTGTGTGTCTCTGCGTTGTGTGTCGAACCCCAACACCGTTCATTTGGGATCTGGTCAGATTTCCATCCATATATGTTTTTTGTAAAAGGGTATAAGATTCATCAAAGATCAAAGACTGTGATAATGGAGTTGTCCTGTTCGCAAGGTTTTTATCTATTCACCCTTCTCTTTAATATCAGTATGTGTTATTGCCTTAATTTTGGTGTAATTTGTCTCAAAATCTGAACCTAAATCATATGCCATATCTGCAACGTTTGGTCAATACTGGATAAATAATTACCAGAGAAGAGTTACCACAAGCTGATTTCACACATGAACTCCAGACATAGTCTGGAAAATCAGGTCCAGAAATTTTCTGGAGCTGCCCTTTCACACATGTGGCACACAACCGGAGATTGTTCATGTCAGATGCTTTTGCACGTAACAGAAATGTGCTGGTTGGTTTAGACAAGGGGTGGAGGAGCTTGCAAGAGCATGCAGGAGGTAGGACATGATGCAAAAAGTACGCTGCAGAAATCGCGGGGATTTGTTTAAAGCTCATCAAAGATGTTTGTTGTTCACCTGCACCACAGTCACATAGCCAGTTTGTAAACAATTTACAACTCTTGGCGTTCTTCAAATCTGTTGTACGATTTCAGCACCAGCCATACTGACAGGATTCTTCTGGCTGTTTGTATTCCTTGATTTCTTACTTTTGGCACCAGTTGCATGATAGAAACGTCATCGACATGCCCACTCGCTCATGGTGAATTCTCCAGACAATTTCCGGTTCCATTCACACATGGGGGAGTCGGAAATTACCCAGACTTTTCCCTTCTAGCTCCCTAGCACAAAGTCCATTTTAATGTCTGGTATGACTGATTTGGACATTTGCATTCACACATGCAGCCCCCCCAGGTAATGTATTGAAAAGTTTAGGGTAGTAGTGCATGTTTGAAAGGGGCTATGCTGACAAGATCAAATATCTGAGCTGCCCCTTTGAGATGCTATTACTATGCGGGGTTGCTTCAAGTTTGGGGCGAAGTGTGTCAAAATTTAACCAGTTCCAGTTCGTTAAAATGCCTTTGCAAACTTTGAAAAATATCTATCAAATGGGTTTTGAGGTATCGTCTTAACAAGCAAACGGTCTGGGGCTGAGCAGCCAATAATTTGTCAACAGCACACTGTGTAAAATGATGCAGAATTGGTCAGCAGCTTCAGGTAATATTCATGTGAAACAGCAGAATGGGGAAGGAAGGTGTTTTAAGTGACTTTGAATGTGGCATGGTTATTGGTGCCAGATGGGCTGGTATGAGTATTTCAGAAAACTGCTGATCTACTGGGATTTTCACACACAGCCATCTCTAAGGTTTACAGAGAATGTGGCGAAAAATAAACAGTCAATGTGTGGAGGTCGCTGGGCGAAAATGCCTTATTGATGGCAGAGGTCAGAGAAGAATGTCCAGATGGGTTAAAGCTGATAGAAAGGCAACAGTAACTCAAATAACCACTCACTACAACTAAGATATGCAGAAGAGCGTCTCAGAAATGCACAACATGCTGATCCTTGAAGCAGATGGGCTACAGCAGCAGAAGATCACACCAAGTGCCACATCAGTCAGCTAAGGACAGGAAACTGAAGCTATGGTGGGCACAGGCTGACCAAAACTGAATAATGGAAGATTTGGAAAACATAGATGGATCATAGGAGTCTTGATTTCTGCTGTGACATTTAGACGGTAGGGTCATAATTTGTTGTAAACAACATGACAGCAAGGATGCATCCTGCTTTACAATAACAATCCAGGCTGAAGCTGGTGAGATGGTGTGGGGGATATTTTCTTGGCAGACTTTGGACCCCTTACGAGTATCACAGGCCACCTGAGTATTGCTGCTGACCATGTCCATCCCTTTATGACCACAGTGTACTCAGCTTCTGATGGCTACTTCCAGCAGGATAAAGCTACATGTCACAAAGCTCATATCATCACACTGGTTTCTTGAACATGACAATGAATTCACTGTAATCAAATGGCCTCCACAGTTACCAGATCTCAATTCAATAAAGCACCTATGGTGAAACTAGAATCCAATAGAGCACCTATGGGACGTGGGGTGCAGCAACTGCGTGATGCTGTCATGTCAACATGGACCAAGGTCTCTGAGGAATGTTTCAAGCACCTTGTTGAATCTATGCCACGAGGAACTAAAGCAGTTCTGGAGGAAAAAGGAGAACCAACCAGGTACGAGGAAGGTGTACCTAATAAATTGGCCGGTGTTTGTGCGTGTACGCTTGCACATTTGGTGACATTTTTTGGTCCCCAGAAGGATAGCCACAATTTTATAAAAATCTGTGAGTGCAAACAAAAAACTAAAAATGGTAAAAGCCTTGTATTTCGTTTTGTTACTTATTGTTAAGGTCAGGGCTGGGTAGGGGTGGTCACGGTTAGGATTAGGGCTATGCCCACAAATAAATGGAGAGTCCCCATGAAGATATGAACATGTGCACTGTGTGTTTGTGTTCCTCCATTCATTACAGAAAGGCAGGCCCTGGGCCACGCTGTGGGAGGGGGCTCACACACCCATCACTCCTCATTTTGCCCATGTTCGCACCCCTTTGGCCGAGTCAGAAGACCTGACACTCTCATCCATTAATCTTCTCAGCATTCATGGCATTTCCTCCACCGATTTCTGTACCTATTTGTACAGTAACATGCTGCCAAACAAATAATGGATTAAAACACTGGCTGCAGGTGATAAACACCCAGAACAATGAAGTGGATGCTGCTTATCAGCTTACTTCTAACCTGGACTGTGAATAAATCCACCTCCACCTGCTTTATTTTACCTACTCAGCATCAGCAGAACATGTTAGTTAAAAAAAAAAACAAACAAAAAAGATAATACTGGTAACTTTGGCATCTTGTAAGTTCCTAAGCTGCAGGGCTGCCAGGTTCTGCACTGGCCGGGGGCTCTCCTGCTGCCCGGCTGCTGTGAGGCTCCCAAAGAATGAGAGATGGCTGTCCCCCCCAGTCTCAGAGCACTAAGGCGTGCGCGTCCGCAGCGCTGGCAGTGCCACTATCTCCTCTATTCCTCTACTGCCAATGCTCATTCACTCACTCTATCCTCTCAGTGATAGGCTGGGTAGGTGGGGGGTGTGTAATCTGTGCGTGTTACCATTTTGGGGGGGGGGGGGGGTGGCTGGCGTAGAGGGTGAAGGAGATGAGCGCTGCGTGCTCACAAACACGTCTGTCCCTCACATAAACCCAGTACAGCACCTGCCCCCCCCCAGGTCAAGCTGCAGCAATACAAACACCTCACAATAAAAGCAGTGACATAAAAGGCGCAACCTGCCAACTCAGACAGTGACTGCCTGCACCTGCATTACGTACATGGAATAAAAAGGTTGCTAATTTACACGGCACATGTACACATTTATATTCCAATTTATATTCCAGAAGCACCACTCCCTTCCAACAATGTCATGCAATCAGTTCCCAGATTAAAAAAAAATAAATAAAATGTGCGAGAACTCCCCAAATATGTGCCCACTGAAATACTTATATGAAGCAGTGCCAGCATACACTGGCATCTCCATTCAGATGTTTTTCTCTTTATAAGCCATCAGGAGAGAACCTTTATAAAGACACTGTGTTCCATCCACTACTGCAATATGAATTCTTGAGGCAATGTTTATAGAAATAAGATTCCATCTTACCTGTCCCTGTTCCGGTAGGGTCCCCCCCTTGAATCTGGAAAACAAAAGCACAAATTCCCTAGCTAGCCTTCAAACACAGCACCTCCTCAACCACCCCAGAGCAGGTCATCGTCATTCATATCTACCTCAATGAGCACGTCATTTCACTCAGAACCAGTGCTTGTGTCCATCACTTCTATTAACTTCTAATAATTTCTATTATATATAAATAAAATCATCTGATGACTGGAGATGAATGAATTAATAAGCGACTGCATGAGTAAAGGATGCTGAGGATGCCGCAGTTTCCCCGATTGTCTGATGTCATCAAAACACTGCGCCTAGTGTGCCCATTGGAGCAGCTTTTAATAAGCCGCCTGACCACATCCGATTTGATACCATGGTACAAGGTGCGGGGAGCACCACAGTGAAACATGCTCCTAGTGGAAGCATCTGCTGGCCACCAAAGACAAAAAGATGCCAACCCAGAAGGGACACACGGGCTCGCCTAGTAAGAGCAGCACAAGGCCAGCTGTCAGCGGCTGGCAGCAAAGCCCCCCCCCAACCTAGGGGCACATCCCGCCACGATGAATTGAGGAATCCAGGACGCAGCACCTGGTACGCACTAATTAGGCACCACCGGCTGTTGGCCAAGGTAACAGTCATCCTGCAAGTGGCAAAGGATATTCAGTGAGGAGGCATTTGTGATGATTTGATAAAGAACTTGCAGAAAACTCTGTGGCGAGCTGCTGAACTTGCCCAGACTCCATGGATCGGGCTTCAGCAGGAGGAGCAGGTAACTCGCGTGTGAATGATACCATCGAGAAAAACGGCACTCAGGAAATTAGCTCTGCAGTGCGATGAATAAATCATACCCCACCTGGCCACCAAGACACACTGTGAGCATCCCTCTCACACCAGGGATGTATATGGTCTGCTGAAGAAGCTACATCATCTCATGGAAACTTATTACAGCCCCATTTAAATAAATGCATATTACATACCCATGACTGGCTACTTACCATGAAGTTGCGTATGGATCTATGGAAGATTGTTCCATCGTAGTAGCCTTTCTTGCAGAGTTTGATGAAGTTCTCACCAGCTTTGGGAACCTGATCAATGCAGAGCAGGACAGTGAAAATTACACTGCAGTTAACAAGGCAAAACTTATTTGAGGAGATACCTTTGAAATTTTTAGAAGGGTATATTCAACTTCCTGGATTTGTTTTCTGGATTTGAAAACAATCTGGTGACTGATGATTTAATTTTCCCTTTGGATTTCAACCCTTCAGCTTCACATGAACATTATTTTTTTTTCTGCTCTCGTGTGAGCAGCTTGTAATCAGAGCCAGGGAGGCAGCCTAATGACTCATGCAAATCTAATGACTTCACTGGCATAATGAAACAACCACAACAGGTAGAGCCCAGAGCAAGTGCAATAAGTGAAAAAACAGACTGAACAGAATCTCAAGATACTGGCTCCTATTTTCAGCACCGGCTGAAAATCATCACCATCACCACCACCACTACAAAGGGATGCCTGCGAACAGAACTATCAAATGAGGCAATAAATGATTCATTCAAGCAAACGGCTTCTCATTCAGAGGCAGAAATCCCAGTGCAGATTAGAACCTGCAGCCCGGGAGGTGCAAGCCAGAAGTGCCCCCACCAGTCACTGTGTTACCCCACATTGATAAATCATTCATAACAAACATGGTCTAAATAGTCCAAAGCCAACGAGAAAAACAAAAATACACCAAACTTGCATTTCATCTATATGACCAAGTCTGTTTCAGTTTATGGCAGCTTACTGTTCAAATTAAACAAAAACTTTATCCTGGCAGCCAATAAAAGTTGCACAAAAACGACTAATCTTCATGCTTTAAGGAAAAAACAAATGAGCAAAAAAAAAAAAAAAAAAAAAAACTATCCATGCTACAGCAGCTTCTATGGAGACTCGTACATCACATTGGACAAAAGCGTCTGCTGATTACACAGAAGTGTAAAGAGAGGAAGCAACCGTAGCTCTGTGATGCATCAGTGCATCGGCAGTGGCTGAAATGCACAGACATGTCTGTGCTACACTCCGCATCCGCACTAAATTCAACTGCACTAAGAACATCCAAAAGTACTTTTGCCCTTGGCTGATTAAGGTTTGTGAGGGAAAAATGCAAAGCATAATTTTTGGAAAGCATACATATTTTGTTGGCAGGCATACATAGGACCTGACAAAAATTATGTATAAACTAAATGTAGGTAGATAAAATGAGCACATATTGCTAATGTAAACATTTCAGTTTTACCCATTTAAAAAATGACAAAAAATGCAGGCATGTCATTAATACATATCATGAATGCATGCATGCATCTGAAAGTCATTAAATGTATTTATTTAATAATTTTAAGCAATTGAGAAAATCACGATATGAAAAAACTACATGAAAATGGTAAAACTGATGCTTTCCTCATTTATCAGTAACACCAGGAACATAAAACCAGGTGCAATAAAGCTGAACAAATTCTTATCACTAGGTTACAGAAAAAAAATTCAGAATGGAAGCTGGGGCTATTTTCTTATCACTAGGACTTCCTGTTTTTATCATAATTGGACGCTGAGGGAGCCAATCAGGGGAAGTAAAATTCCACCAAGCAACTGGTCACCAGGGTAAGGAAAGCAACAGCTGTATCCATGACAGCAAGGCAGTTATTGGTCTATAAAATGTAGTGAGTCTCACACAAAGAGCTTGGCCCGGTTTTTCTTTTTAAACTTAGTAGTGACAAGAGCACAGAAATTTGATCAGCTGGGTTTTTTTTTTTCAGGGATATAGGAGGTACAAGACAGCCTCACAAATGCAGGCTGGGAGGGTGGCCCATTGACTGGCACAACCAGCCCGGCTTTGTCCCTCAAGTGCAGCTGAAAACACACTTGCTGAAGGGGGTTATTTTTATTGGTGAATAATAAGATGACCATATTAGCTGCTTGACCCCACGCACGGGGCCAATGGGCACCAATGTTTTTAATGTGTCTTATGGGATGCCATTTTTAGTAGAAAGATAAATAGGGTGAACTTGGGGACAAAGAGATATGAAAAGACTCCATGTAAATAGGCCACCTAAACAAGTTATCTGTTCCTGCTACCCATGGCTGAGGAAGGACCACCGTGAGATGAATTATACGCCAAACAGAGGGCGGACTGGGAGATCCACCTGTTCTGCAGCACCAGCCTGTACATGGCTGGGCAGAAGGCACACGGGGGTTAGGCTTAGCGGCTTCCATTACCGCTGCCCGGGCCGCGACTCCTCCACCATGCCACCTGTGGAGATGCTCCGTGTTGATGGCAGGCGATGGAGGGCACGGCCGCCACACACATCCAGTGCACAGAGCATTCATTAGTAGCAGAGCAGGTTAACAAAAGAAACCCTACTGCACTTCATCTGTTCGCCAATCCATCTACAATGACCTGGGGCTGGGATATGTACTACAGGGATACAGAGCCAGCGATCAGGAAGTCACAGGGTAGGATGCACACTGAGCTGCCGCCAGCCCAGAACCGCGTGCATTAAAGACACACAACAGCTGTACAGGAATACAACAAAACAGAATAAGTTCACCATTAATCACTTACCTAATCCTAATTACTCACTCTAATCACACCCAGCACTCTGACGAGAAATCCTTAAGGGCGAGAGACAGCCCTTATGTCGCACATTTAAATCAAGGGAGTGTCAGCCACAAGCCCAGTCTAACTTAAAGGGAAAATAAGTCATTCCCATTTATACCTGTTCATTCCTAGGAAATTTGTCAAGAACAGAACTAGAGAGAGAGCATAACTAAACCGGACCGTCATTCAGAGCACAGGAATTTCATTAACACAGGTTGGGGGAGGACGGTGCATGCGGACAAGGCGATACCAGCACTTTCTTATGGGGGCAGTATTGATTAAGCACATGTAGCGGGTCTGAGCAAGAGAAACAGGGAAGACACACAGACGTTAAACAGATTACTTGCCAATCGAGAATTAATATGCAGCCCCCATAAGAAAGGGCTTGTATGGACTTTTTTCCTCCTGAAAATTTTGTTAAATTAAAATTATATACATATCAAACTGAAATGTGTACATATGAATCTCACTCATTTTTCATAGCCATGAGACCATCTAAAGAATTTACTGGTTGTGTTTCAAGTGACCTTTTAAAAAATACATGATTATAGTAAAACTTTTTACTTGTTGTGTACTGGGTGTGTAAAACAAGACAGACAAGAATGCGTGGATTCTAGATTTTGACGTAGTTGATTCTTACACACGCAACTACAGAACGAGACAAGCTGGTTTTAGTGGATTTTATGTATTAGTTCCACTTATGAAGAAAAAAACAGCAAAATTGCTTGGTCATTAAAAAAATACCCAAGTAACAATGCTGAGAGGGGAAGCAGAGAATGACTCACTCAGATCCACAGATGGAATGGATCTTTGGAGAAAGATGCAAAAAAATTGTTGTATAATTATATTAGCCAAAAAGTATGGCTAGGATATTGAAAACATAAAGTGAAGTGGATCCATTCTGTCTCTAGGCTTTTCATTACATTAAAAAACCGGTAAGTGAAAACCTTTATAACTATACTCAATATGCAATGTCTCCCAAAAAGCCATTTCAATAAATTAAAAATAAATCGAACACAATAAGGGCCGTGTTTCTGAGTTTACCCACAATAAGCAGAACTTCTTCATTTCACCTGTGGAATGCCATGTTAATGCACCTTTTGGCTAGTTTGCGTCAGAGCAAAGAGTATGTGTGGCCCCATGTGAAGAGTTGCGGGCGAAGGCGGTGAGCCCAGTCTACGGGTGCCGCCTTGAAGGCGGATACACAGCAGCCCATCTCAGGGAGGTTCATGCTGATCTAACCACAGATATCAAGCCATCAGCACAGCAAGTGTCCTGGGGTGAGTTTCTCGAAGTTAACGCTACGTCGTTCGTAAGTTCTATGTTAAAAGGCAGAACTTACGAACGACGTAGCGTTAAGAAGGCTTCGGGAAACTCACCCCTGGACTGGAAGCTGGTGCTTATCTGCATGGACATCATGCCCCTCTGGTGACCTTCCCGGGGCTGTTACCTTGTCACAGTGCAGCTCGAGGTTGAGGTCGCCCTTGTTGGTGTGAAGGCGAACGTAGCCCTTCTTCTTCACATACTGGTAGCGCACAACGTCATCTGCGATTTTATCTTCAGAGAGGAACATAGGCATCATCGGTCCTGCTATCTGATACTGGTGTGTCTCTGTGTGCTTCAGGAAGGTATTCAGCAGGAGATGCTGGCATATTCATTAACAGCCTGAGCCCAAAAACCGCCTGTTCATATTTCAGAACAGGCAGAACAGTTGTGTCCTACTGTTTAATAATTAAAACAAACTACTAAAGCACCTCATCTAAGTATAGTGTCACTAAGTTACACTGGATACTATGCTATAGAGCTCACCAGCATTTTCTCCAGACTGATTCTGAGTGCTTAGCCTCGGGATGCACATGATGAGTGTCAGGCAGTAGGGCTTACCTGCTTCATGAGTCGTTTCTGGGGTCATGGCAGTGGAGGTGAAAGAGGCTGACACCCGACCAGTGGAATAGTGGGCCTGGGCAGAAGAACACAGGGGGTCAAAAGCACAGGACCATCAAATGGAAAAAAAAAATGGTGATAATCACCATCCCACTACCGAATATAAAAATAGACAGTATATCCAAATACCCAAAAGGTCAGACGTGTGGTTGATAAGCCTACTGTTGAGAGGGAGGTGAAAATACCCACCAAATGAGATTATTAGTGGATGTAAATCCAGCCCAAAAGCAAATCAATGATAATCAGCACTGATACTGGGGAGGGTCCCCATACTGAAGCAGTTCATTGTACTTTTGTACAGGGAGGGAGAACTACTGGCAGAAACTTTGTCTTAATTGGCCTTCCTGTTGAATTCCATATGCAGTCAGGCAAGGTTGTGGTAGGCATGCAGTCAAGCAGGCAGGAGCACTGTTCACTCAGCGGGGATGAGGCCTTCACCCTGGGGCAATCTAAATGGCTTCCTGGCTCCCTCAGTCTCCCTCCAGCAGAATAGGAACGACTGGTAAACCAGCACGATTTCCTGCTGTTGCTAAATTCACACTGATTAGAAAAGAATTTCTTGAAACAATGGTCCGATTATTCCCTTAGACAAACTCCACAATGGCAGAAATGTCCCCAGACAATGCAAACTGCTGCAGGTCCTCAAAGAGGAGCAGGTGGTAATTGAGACATCGTTAACTATGGTAATGAATTAGGTGTTATCCGGTACAAATGCAACTCAAAGAGACCAAAAGAAAGAAAAAGGATTTTTAGTCAGGTGCTGAACCACTTTATGCTCCACAGAGAGGCTGCTTTTTGCTTACTGTAAAAATCCCAGCCATGGAGGGTATACTAAAAAGGTACAGCAGGACTAGAATTAGATAAACTGGCCCCAAAAGCCATGGTAACGGTTGGCCCACGGAGAGTGACTACTGTGCTAATGACCTTCTGCTGAGAGCTCCACAATGCTAGCTGTGACAATGTGCCATGTGCACCTTGTTTTCGACACAGAGGAAAGGGCAGGTGAAAGAGAGCTGCATGAGGTACAGGCTGTGCCTGAGGTACACAGGCGTCTCAGGTGCTCGTCATGCTTACGGCATTGAATTTGTCCGTTTTCTTCTTCTCCGGCTCCTTCATGGTGGAGGCCAGCAGTGAATCCCCCTTGTAGTCCTTGTAAAGCTCAGCCAGGGTCTCCCTGGTCTCCAGGTTGGTGGACTTCAGGTGATACGCTGGGTCCAGCTTGGCCTTCTCCTCATCTGAATGGAGAGGAGCGCATGGGAAACCGAAAGCGTCATGGAGACGTCGCATCACAGCTGTGTCATCAGAAATATACTCAAAGACTAAACATCTGTCACATAGTGCTTCTAAGTGAAGATCCACACCATCTGAAACACGTTTTATGACAGAGAAAAACAAATACTCTAAATCAGAATCAACTGCAAATAATGGAATATCTGTGTTACTAGTGCAGGTCATTGAAATGAAAGCCCTTTAAAGCTCAGGATGTGATTCAGATTAATACTCATTTACACTTGGTTAATCTGAATCATTGCGGCCCACACAGACTTTGATGCTTTTTGACAGAGTGATGCTTTTCTAGGCTTCTTCTGGCTTATTGTGGTGAGGCACTTTATTCTGTAATTTGTTCTCCATCACCACTTACGTATGTCCTCTGTAACCTGGCAGACCATCTATGCAAACTCATTTAAAGCTCATTTAAAGCATGTTTGCTCTACTTAAAAGTGCACCAACCTGGATCTGGCACTTTCACATTGTTCTTCACATGGAAGAAGTTGGAGACGTTAAACTTATCCAGATTGGTGGGATCCTGTAAAACATGAACAGATGACAAGAGCTGCATTACAGTAATAATACTCCTCACGAGCATGGGAGTAATAATACTCCTCATGAGGATGGGGGCTAGGCCACTCCAGCACTCTCCCAGAGTCATGTACCAGCCATACAAAACAAAAGCTGCTCAGGGTAACCTGCCTGTCTCAGGGAAGTTCTTTATTTCTGCAATACCCATAAAGATAGCTTCAGTTTTTAGTTTCATTAATTTCACATCAGAATCTTAGCGGATTAATTTAGCATTATTACATCATCAAGCATCTTCCAGCCGCACTTCCTGGGCATGGCCACAGGGGACCTGGCGTCTACGGCAGGCAGCACAGGGCGCACAGCGGCGGTGGTACAGTGCCAGGCAATTGGTGGGCAGAAATACACAACACCAGCGTGATTTATGCATTCTGAGATTCCAATTAGCTTAAGAAAGATTCCAAGATGGAGGTGGAAGCCAACGTTCATATGCGGATCATTAGATAATAATTAATAAAAAACTCTTCATTATAAGACTTTGTAATATACCTAGTCACTTTCTGAAATTAGTTACTAAATCTGACCATATTAATATCTTCAGCATACAGTTTTACTTTAAATAATTGTATTTTAAGGTTATTAGCATTCCCAGCATCTAGCTTCATTAATAAAAGGGCGATACTTCAAAATTGTGGACAGAATATTGTCATAATGTTTCCTGAAAAGGGAAGCCAGTATCAATCCAAGTGGGATGAGGCGTCAGCACATTGATCCAGAAAACCCTCTCAGAAGCAGATGGTCAAATTAGCACCCACACCTTGCCAGAGGTGAATGGCAGGAGACATTTATAAGCAAACACTGCCAAAAAGAGCCTTTAAATAAAGCACACTGCTACATTCTTCCATCTTGTATTTGTAATGCTCCCCATGAGAGGCAGAATGACAACTTTCTAGAAAATGCCACCATAAATCACTTAACCTGAAGTCCCATAAATAAACCGTTTACAGTCAAAGACCTCTCTATACAGCCATTCCCGTAGACTTAGGCTCCTGAGTGCTTATGGCAGGCTTCACGTGTGAATACACAGCCAGTCACAACCAGAAACAGCTGGCTTACGGCTGTGCCTAGTAGTGAGGGAACATTCTTGTGCACCAACCAATCAGGGGATGTGTTCTAGTATGTGCAAATGAGACACAAGCTGGTTGGAGCATATACAGCTGAACTGTAATGTGCCCTGCATGACAACAAGAGACTAATAAATTGTCCACCTGTCACCCAAATGAGAGCATGTCAAGTGGTCTGGCTGGGGCTGCTGGCTTTGCTCTGTTGAGCACTATGGGATAGCAAATGGTCCCCAGGGGTTCAAAGACCAGCCTGGCAAAACCCCATAGGATGGGAGCCTCCTCCATGATGAAAAGCTTCTTCTGCTGCTGATGCACGTCAAGCCAAATCTGAGACCTGCTGAAGATTAGCGTGGCTACAACCTCTCTGCACCTCAGCTGCCCCCGCTGTCCAAGGCAGTGGTCCACAAAGCATGATTTCTGTTAGCTGGGTTAACTTAAGCTGAAAGTGATGATTGTCCAGTAGGAATGCTCCTTACCTAAACTCTGATTGGACAATCATGACTTCTAGTTTAAGTTAGTCCAGTTAACTGAAAAATCTTGCTTTGTGGAATACCTCCCAGATGACCATAAACCACCGTACACACAACCACACATATACAAATTCCACAAGTGAAATCCAGATTCCCACATCCTGATGAAGTTTTCATGGAATTGTGCACTTAGAAAAGCATGAGCTGCCGCCTCTGGTCCTTAATCGTTAATAATGTGAGCATATGTCCGCCAGTATTAAATCGGCCTAACAGATAATTCCAGTAAAGGCTACAGGCCATCATCATGCATGCAGGCTCCCAAATACCACTTCCATGTAGGGCTGTCACAATCATGAGATTTTAGGTGATGATTGTCATACAAATAATTGTGATTAAAGATTAAATTGTCTTCTACTGTTACCTGTATAATTTCCCTTTCTGTATAATAGTGTTTATAACACTATTATAGAGTAAGCATAATCATAGTTTAATAGGGGTGTAATGATATACTCAGCCCACAAGACGAGACGAGACACGATATTGGGTTCACAAGAACGAGACGATATTTTAACAATATTTTAAGGAAAACTTCAAAGA
>JAODKC010000044.1:34094868-34111720 GCA_026777985.1 Mormyrops attenuatus | reverse complement strand
TTTTTTTTTTTTTAATGTTTTCTTCACCGGTGCAGTGGATTTAAGTAAAGAGCTATGATGGTGCTGGAAATGGCTTTCAAAATGCTGCCACACAAAAGATTTAAAAGTGCCTGGGGCATCTACTATGGTAATTTCGTCAGATGCCGACATGCTTACAGCAGCTGATTTGCAGCGCCTTCGCGAGACCGGTTTTCACTCCGACAAGAAATCTCATGTTGTAATATCGCGAGATCTTGTTCGATCTGAACAAAAAGTCCATTTAAACTGCGGCTCCTTAAATCCCGCAAGTTTTCTGGCTAAGCAAGAAATTCTGCTTCATCGATCGTGATGCAGGCCCCTGCATTTCATGATTCCAGACTGGGGAAAAAAAAATAAATAATCAGTTTTCGTTGCTGATCATTTTAAGTGTTAATTCTGGTCATCTGTTACCAGTTTTTGGACCAACATTTGCCTAAAAATCCCATATTTGAAAGGTTACTTTACATTTCATTTAGCTGAAATTGCTCCTGACTGGCGACATGGTATTTTGGTATACCTCTAACTTTGGTTTAATCAGAACTGAAATATGAAGTTTGGAGTATTTTGCATTTGTTTCACCCATATTTATATCACTGCAAATCAGTGGGATCAGGAAAAAAATTGCCAAAACAACATACATTTCTCTAGTAGTTTGTCCTATTAGCATAATCTACGGACTTTGCTGCAACAAAAATAGTGGCAGCTGTTAGGGGCATATAAAGCCACCCCAGTGTAACTAGGGTACCCAACGAGAGCCATAAACACGCACTCACACACAAGAGCAGGTGCTAAGCAGAACTTTCAGTAAACAGAAAACAAGAATCCAAAATCGGAATATCTGCTGAATATCCGATAATAGCTTGGTGGAGGTCGCTTACAAGCAGTCCGTAAAAAAAACATACATCGTAAAAAGAAATAAAATGTCCTGAAATAAAGTGACACAAATCTGGCACCTTTGCAGAATATGCCGTGAAGTATAATGCTGCACATGCGCAAGGTACATAATAGGGCAAGTGGAACGTCGCTACCCAATAAATTATAAAATGTTGAATAAACAGAAGTTTTTTGGCGATTTCATGTTGGCCTAAGTTTCCGCTTTTTAACAACTGTATACGGTTATTTTCTATACAAGTCAATTCAGGTGGAAAAAAAATAATGTTTTCAGGGTTGCAAACACGTTCAGACTCTCACGCAAGAAATCTTATGGCAAATCTATATCATTCCATTCTGAACTTAAAATTAGCTGCATCAAAAGCATTACGGCAGTTTGCAAACCCTACAGACTATTTACAAGGTAATAAAACTTTTACATACATGTAAATGTGTGTGCAGAACAGAGAACAGAAAATCTCACTCCATACAGCTGACCAAAGTTGGCAACCCTGCATTTGATTTGAAATGAGAAGTAAAATGCAGTTTGACTGAAGCGGCTAGTCATTCCTTTGCTTTGTTACTCGGACAAATACAAAACAAATGAATAAACATTACATGCGTCTCTTTTTGTACCTTTTCTAAATAATACGTGTGTGCCCATACCGAACTGTAATAGCGATTAAAGCGATCTATTCTTTTAGTATTTATGTTAAAGTGAGGCTTTTATTTTATTACTGTTGTGGGATTAATATTAATTTCACAAGATTAATCTTTGGGTATACTTAAATTAATAAGCACAAAAACATGTGACATAAACACGGCTGTATTATGGGTTTTACGGCTTTTTTGGGGGTCACCGACTCTGCTGCTGTGAAGATTGACTGTATCATTGTTGTTTTGATGGGTTAGCGGTATGCTAATGCTATTGCCCATTAACAAAAAAAGGTATGATACGCTGAAGTATATCGCTGCTGGTGTTTAAAAGGAGGTCGCCGGTTCTTTGTTTCAGAAAGGTCCTATTTTGGCCCATGAAACAGGAAGGCAATTCACTTATAGCTCAGTAGCGGCATCAGTATTTTTTCCGTACCGTGAATGTAACATTTTCCTTGGGTGTCACGTGTTTGCTGTTTGTGGGCCTATACGGAGCCCCTTCTTGGGCCACTTCTGATTGGTGAGCATGACTGGCACGCAAGAAGCACGGCGCTTGTGATTGGTAAGAATGACTGTCACACAGGGAGCATGGCATGAATTCGTAAAACTATTCTCACAACAGTTTTAAACCCTGGGTCCGATGTGCTGTGTAATGTATTTCCTAAATCGCAGCCTTTGCGATTTGCTAATCGTGTAGTTTCAAATCGCGATTTTGATTTGAAATCGATAAATCGTCCAGCCCTACCTATCTTTTTTAAACACACGCACAAACACACAGTTCATATTCCTGTCTTTGTGGGGACTCTATGGGCATAACTCTAACCCCAACTATAACAACCTTAACCCCGGCTCAGCCCTAACCTTAAATAATCAAAAAAACGTAACATTTGGTCAAATACATATCACCACACACACACACACCTGCAGGGTGATGATGTCTTGCCGTGTGAAAGGCTCATCAGTGAGCAGGTCCTTGTAATTCTTTGTTTTGATGTTGAGTTGCTCCACTGCCTACAAAAAACAGAAAACAATCTTCAGGACCAGTCATGGTTCAACAAAAATTACTCATTTAAAGCAGAGATGGGGGGGGGGGGGGTGCAATACGGTCATGGTCAAATTGAATCTGCAGCTCACCTCATAGGAAAACACATTTCCTGTGACCTTACTGGCCACGATGTGGGAGTTGTTTGTGAAGATGGTGTACAGCACAGGGCAGTGGTACTTTCCTGATCCAAAAGAGGAAAGAAGAGAGGACAAACAGAAATACAAGTTTATGCTGGCATTTATCAATGATGATGATGCTTTCTAATTTTAAACTTTTAGTTACAAAAATAAAACTGCAGTGACCTATAGTCAGAATCACAATAACCAGTTCCAGTAACAGCTAAAATTACTTTTAATAAGATGGCAATAAGTCTATTAGTTTAATTAAAGTAAAGCTCGGATGAGTATCGGTGCCAATCCATGCCTATTACATGGAGTCACATGACAGCTTTTTGTGTTTCTGTGGCATTCAAGCTGAACATTAATGCTACCACTCAGTTATTCTGCTACTCAGTAGGGATGAGCACAGTGACTTCCACCTGCTCTGACGTCACGTGCATAGCTGTACAAGGAGCATAAAGAAGTTATGCTCCTTGATAAAAGGGTGACAATCTGGAAGTATTTTACATTTTTATCAACAACTAGTAGCATGTCGATTCTTTGTAAAAATGGGGTTTTGAGAGGTGGACGTAGCGTTTAGTGGAAAATCCCACTAAACAAAGCCCACGCAATTGTGCGACACAACGCGAGTAATAAAAGCAATGGATGATTTGGGAGTCACTAGCTTGGGCTGTTTTGTACACTCACTACAGTTGATGATACGTGAGGGGCTGCTATCGCAATGAAGTGTAAGTGATGCTGTTGCCAGTGGGAGAAAAATTGTGGGGCATTTTAAGCATTCGCCACTTGCGTAACCTCACTATATTCAAATTGAACTGAAAATGCCTCAAAAATGCATAAAACAAGATGTACAAGAGGTGGAACAGTATGTTATGTATGTTTTTAGTAGCCTAATACAATATTTTTTGGCATACACATGAAAAAAATTGCTAGTTGAAATTTTTTTGTAATATATAAATATATTTCATAATAAAATATTAAAGTAAAAAGAACTCTTGTATCGGAATCTGTATCGGTATCAGCAGTTGTGTTATCGGACCAGAATTGTAAAATGTGTATCGCCCATCCCTAGTTTAAATTATCTTCATATATTTATTTATATAGCACGGTTAAAGAACAAATGTCACAAAGTGCTTCACTGGTAACATAACAGAGATATTCAAACATTACTAAAGGCCTGTTTGTACATAAAAGTTTGCAGACAGCGTGTAAACAGCTACACTGCTGGCTGATCTAATGTCAGGCAGACTGTTCCACAGCCTTGGGGCAGCAACTGCAAAGGCTCCATCAGCCCTGGTCTTAAACCTGAACCTGGCGGGGAAACAAGGCGGCCCTGATCAGAAGACCCGAGTGTCCTGTTGGCTGCGTATTTGGTCAAGGATCATAAATACAAGCGGGCGCCTGAGTGTTAAGAGCCTTATACGTAAACAAAATAATCTTAAAATGCTTCCTATATTTTAGTGGGAGCCACGAGGAGAAACATGCTCTACAGCCACTTCTGCTAAACAGTCTAGCGGCAGCATTATATACCAACTGTTGTTTCTTTTGAACTGAGCTTGAGAAGCAGGTGAAGAAAAAATTACAATAATCTAAACGAAATTGTGTGAAAACATGAATTATGCAGAATCATGAAGGAAAGCATAAGAATTTAGAGATGTTTCTGAGTTGGGAAAAAAAACATGAGTGGGGCAGCAATCTCACATGATCCTCAACATAAGTTTGCACTACCAAAATGCACCCAATATATAAGCCTTTCAAAACAGGATGTTCCGGCCTACCATATCAAAAGGTCTCAGAGTATCAAAACAGTGCACTGACCAGCACTCAAAGATATCACTAACAACCCTTTAAACAGATTTGGTACGACGCCTCTTATGGAAACCAGACTAAAACTTATCAAAAAATGCAAATCGCAGTGCAATAACTGTTCCATGGTATTTTTTTGTACAGAGTACAGCCAGTAATGTTGTTCCTGTATTGTGTACATTGTGTATATTATACAGTCTGAATCCTATTTATCTTCTACAGTGTTTTTAAGTGTAGTTAGTTCTACGTGGTGTGCAACATGTTAAATGTACTCACTGTAACCAATTCACCACAGCAAATTCCTTGGACATGTTGGGTTTCTGGCAAATAAAGTATGATTCTGATATTTTGTCTGTCAAAGTGAGTCAGCTTAGCAATTTCAAAACCTCTCCTAAAATCGTCTTTTAAGTCATTTTGCAACAACAGTCCAATATACTCAAGTTTTTTTTTTTTTTTTGACTCAACCACCACACGATCTTACTTGGTTAATCAATACCTCATTCAGTTATTTAACTAATTTAATTAATTAATTGAGCTAGTGGTGAAATCAAATACATGGAATGACTGAGGTGCCCCTGTGGAGGCCTCACAAAATTTGGGCAGGCATTCCTAAGATTTTGGTAGCCAAAATAAATTTTGGCTAGTTCAAGTAAAATAGTACAATAGAATAAAAAAAATGTATGTATACATAGTACAGAACGCAATAAAAAAACGTAAAAATTCAATGTGGAAAAATTTCCTAAAGGCCATTCTTATCTGTTCATGTTAGGCAAACCAGCCACTATGTGTGATAGAGGCAAAATTAACTGACACCAGCAGTGAATTTGGGACACAGCAGTCTGTCAAGACCACAGACATCAAGCAAAAAGAAACAACTCCTCAGACAGTCCATGCAGGCACACATACAGGGATAATATAAATCAATCAACAATTTGCCTCTAAAACACATTCACTTATGTGTGATCAAACTAGATAGTTTGTAGTAATAATAACAAGAGGCACAGCACTGTAATGTTAACATCACAGCACAGAGCAACGTAATTGTTCAACACGACCTTTCATTACATGATGAAAATAACCATGAATACACCAAAACATTTCATTCAGACTTTTTCGTCTGCAGGTTTTGTATCCAGCCAGAAATAAAGAAATTCATCCTCCAGATTTTTAGTCACTTTCTTTTGCTTCAGTCTTACCCATGACATTTATAGACAATTAACAATACCCTCATAACGCAAAGTAGGCGGCTCACAACCATTTTGCTTTCGCGGTATATGGGTCCCATCCAGAATTAACCAGTTTCCTCTTTAAAGCATTTGCTTTTAATCACCATATGCAGGGTACTGATGTGACAATAAAGTCGTACTTGACTTAACGTGCTTTAACCTGCTTGGAGTAGTCTGTTACCATGACCGACAATGCACCATGGCAATTGTACAATAAATAAACCTTCTCATAAATCAAGGCTTTAAGTGCATCCTTCCCAGCAGACAAACTATCATCAGTATCAACAACTTGGTGGTCAACATTTTTCCTCCAGATAGCAAGTCAAAAGAGCCAAAAAGGTTAATGGGAGGAAATTTTAGTTTTCTTAGGCAATAATTTCTGATAGCCCATCAAGCAGGGTGTTGTTACATCAGTCACACTCCGGAATGCTACCAAATAAACCAGAATTCATTCATAATACTGTGAATATATGGTTTCAAAGACATTATTTATTTATTTTTTTGGGTTTGGCAAAATTATTAAAAATAGGGGGGGGGGGGAGTTAAGGGGGATTTGCTCAGGGTGCCATACAAGCTAGAACTGTCACTGAATGTGAATGTCCATCAGTAAGAGGCTCTGGCCTGGCGTGTTATACAGAGAGGTGTGACAAACACAGATTGGCACCCCCCAGTGCTCAACCCCACGCCAAGACCAACACCCACCCATGACCACTGCCAAGGGAATTGCTTTCAGGTCTCTGACTCAAAACTTTTCTGAATAAAGTGGAGAGTTGGCTAAAAACAAGGACATTGACCTTGGAAGGTGGGGGTAATCAATGTAGAAACCTCAGGGCAGCATTATTTTCAGAGCCATCGTGCAATCATGTCACTACATCAGAGCACCTGGTTCGGCACTAACAAGGCCCTTGGCAAAAGGATGCAGCTCCTTGACATTTGGACTGCACACATCCACTGACACAACAGGTATTCAGGGAGATGCCATGAGCCAAAACAGATTTCCCTGGGCAAAAATATCCAGCTGTATGACTGGAGAAGGTTTACTAATCACCTTAAGAAGCCTGGTGAAAACATGATGTCCACACCTTGGTACAGATTTGAGAACAAAGTGTCATTTTTTTACTTTGGATGACATTGCTACTCACACCTAGACATACCATCATTGTTTTTGGCAAAGTTCAGCTTGATGAGAGCCTTGGCTTCAAGTTTCTGGAAGGAAACAAAAAGAAAAGCTACAGATTAATACACCGACAGTACAACGACAGTAGCCGACTCTGCCCGCCAGCCATTCGGACAGAGGGGACACCGCATGCGTGACAGGGCTGGCGGGACGGAACGCAATGCCTCCCATGGGGCTCACTCTGCGCACACGCAATCTCTCATGTCTGCGAGGAGCAACAAAAAGCAGCCCGATTAAAGAGCTACCAAGGAGAGAGCAGCCGATGCTTGGCGGACAAATAAAACTGCAGTGGGCAACTGCTTTGAAACGATAATTGCACAAAAGCTTCGGGAGCAATTTTAAACGCAGACATTAGTCATGCTGAGGGGGAACAGAAATAGCCACCGACCAACAGGCTCGCGGGTGACGCGGAGAGCCCCCCCCAGAGGTCGCCATGGAAACAGGGGCTGACAGGGGGAGACGGTCAGAGAATCTGCGTCAGAGGCAGCCGAGAGTGCGCCGGGCGACCACGCCGGTGCTGGGTGGGATTTAAGATGCGGGGTGGCGGCGAGGTACAGGGATTCTGCCCCAGGACGAGGGAGGTGAACCCACTGAGCAGGGGGTTATCCTCCCTCCGTCCCCTGCCACATCCCTGCTGCAAGATGAGACCAGAGGCCAAAAACAGCCCTGGGGGCTCAGTCCAACTCCAGTGACAATCCCAGCCTGACGCTGAGCACAGGGATGCTGGATGGGTCACTAACCTGGAGAGAGAACAACACACTGCACTCACATCGCTGATGACCTCATAGCAGGCACCTTCATCTCCAAGGTTACCGCGCAACGTGAGCAGCACACAGGAAATGACAGACAGGAGCGCCACCGTTCAGCTAATATGGGTGGCTGCAAAGGGCATGAGAAAGCTTCAGGGATCACAGAGGGCTCATTGGGACAATTCACATCATCCTCCTCCACCTCCAGCCATTCCAGATAGAAGCCATAAGCGGCCAAGCCTCATCCTCTCCTTACAGCCCGGTACCCAGAAGTCCTTTGGAAGCTCAACCTGCTGCATCCATGGACTGGTAGCCATAGGGGCATCGCACCAAACAGAGTAATGGTTACGCTCAGAGTGTTTAGGAACCCAACACTCGGCAGGAGTCCGGCAAGTAGGCCGTTACCTACCACATCCTTTACTCATTCTTCTTACCATACTGACAGACATGATAAACTCAGACAGTTAGTTTCAGGAATCAACCTTCCACAATCCTGCCGCAGGACATTGCTGTGCGAGTTAAGCCTGTGTGTTCCCAGTACCTAGTCGCTCTACTCATCCAGCTGATCTGAAACTTCGCCCAGCTATCAGCCAGGATGTTCAGCTCAAAAGCACAGCTGAGACCCTGGCATGCTCACATGTACCACTTAGACATCATCCTGGCCCCTTCCTAGCCGGCGGCATTCACAGCTGCAGTATTAAAGCTGTCAGCCGTGCACAAGGTAATCATGAAACCTTTTTAAGGATTGTGTGCACAAAATAGTTCAGATGGAGTCTAAATGAGGTTAACGTGGACATTTCCCATCTGAGAGGGACTTGCTTATCGCTGCAGATGTGCCCATGAGACTGGCCAGGCTGGGTCAGTCCGATTCCCAGGACATCTGATCCGAACATTTGTGAGATCCAGCAGCCACTCGTATGAGCTGCAGCCTACTCGCCAACTTGCCCAGGCTTGTTTGTGAGAGCTTCCCCCCTTCCGAAAAATAATCAGCCCTGCCTCAGACCTCAGGGTCCAGCCCACAGCACCTCCCCTCCCCCTCCCCCATCACCATAATCTGAGAAACATAAAATCCTCACTCATCCAGCAGCACCGCCGGCCGTTTCCCTGCTGATAAAGTGCCAAGTGCTGCTGAATGGGCGGTCTGTGCGATGGAAACACTGTCAGGCCTTTTGTCCTGAAGCTCACAGCCTTCTTGTATAATATCCACAATTCATTCTGCATCTTCCATACAAGCAGCAGCTGCTGAGTGATTTTATTATAACAGGAAACATGCTGACTGGTTTTCCTGTCAGTCACAATTTTCTCAAACGA
The DNA here is from genome assembly GCA_026777985.1 of Mormyrops attenuatus. Taxonomy (NCBI): domain Eukaryota; kingdom Metazoa; phylum Chordata; class Actinopteri; order Osteoglossiformes; family Mormyridae; genus Mormyrops; species Mormyrops attenuatus. The sequence continues at coordinate 34,102,745 of JAODKC010000044.1, read as the reverse complement.
TTATGACTGAAGCCACTTACGGCAGGTCTAAAAAATGGTGATGCTTAAAAAAAAAAAAAAAAAGTTCAGAACGTATGCACATATTCTATTAATTTACCGACACTAGTGTTCTAGTGAAAAACATTATGGGACATCGAGATGGCTTATGGCTCAGCAGGTTAGGGCTCTAGGATCACTGGATCAAATCCTGTGGTGGAGAGAGTGATGTCATCACTGGGACCATGAGCGAAGCCCTTATACCGAATTGCTGCAGGGACTGTCTGAAGCCATACTCTTTGCCTTAGACAATAGTCATTTAACTAAAGAAAATATAAGGAGTAAGGAGAAGCTGGAATGCAGGAATTCTGAAAACTGACCCCAAAAAGCGGAGATGACCATGCAGTGCCTTTGTTAAGGCACTCAGCCTTCGCCTCGCTATGGCTGACAAGTGCTCAGCTATCAGGCATTCAGATGAAGCAGGTTCCACAGCCCATGGAAGAGCATGACTTTATAAACATCCAATGTCAACAACTAATCCAAAAACAGCAAGGGGAAAATAAGTGGAATCCACAACCAGATTTCAGTTTCTTATTTCAAAGCCACATCACTACCTATATTGGTTATTTGCACAATTATTTTTTAAAAATGTAGCTATTTAGAAAATATGGACTTGAGTAAATTTTTTTGTCTGAATTTGGTGGCATAATTAATAGTTAAAGTCAACAATGCAGGCGAAACATATTTGTTTACTGTTTTCAACTGCTGAAACAGAAGAAACACCAAGGGTTGGATGAGTACAATTCCGCAGAGACTCTCAAAGCTTCATTCACCCGTCATTTCCGCAACTGCGGTCACCTCTTTTCAGTAGTATCATACTCCCTCTAGTGGCCATAGCAAGTAAGTGTCAAATAAATCTGACTGTGAAAATGTTACTGAGAAACCATACCAGAGGCCTTTGCATACCAGTTCTCTGCACATGGGACGGTATTATAATAACCATGAGTGGGGAACAGACTAAGTATTTTCATAGCTCTTAAAAGGAGTATGGTGGCTCCAAAATTACTCTCTGACCCCCCCCGACCCCTAATGTCCATCTGCTCAAAACATGAAAAACTCACCTCCCCAGAAATGGGATTTGTGCCATACTTCTTTATCCAGGGAACTATGCTCCTACACAAACAGCAACAGAAGACTTTTAGCATTTCCGTGAGACCAATAATGAAAGTTGTGCAGTAGCCAAGCCAATATTAACAGTAACATTTATTGTTAACAAAACGCACCGAGACTACCAAATTTATCATTTATTTTGAATTATGCTATAAATAATTTACAAACTGGAGCTTAGGCTAAACTTGGTAAACATAAATATATTAGTTACTTTACATTTTATAGCTCTGTTTCATCACATTGATGACTGGGTACCTAAGCATAATCTTCCATCAATTTTCAATACCCACTTGTATGGTGTGAGGCAGCATCGCTAATCACTGCACCACCGTGCTGTCCCCAAACCAAACAGTATCTCACAAATCCTTAGAGTAATAGCAGGGCCCATAAACCAGAACTCAAAATGTTTTTATTAATTACAGTTAGGGGCAGCATGGTGGTGCAGTGATTCACACCATTTTCTTCCACTTCTGGGACAGGGTGCAGGTTGCATGTTCTCCTTGTGTTGTCATGGAGTTTCCTCCGGGTACCCTGCTTTCCCTCCCACAGTCCAAAGAAATGCTGGGTTGAACTTGTCAAATTGCCTGTAGGTGTGCATGTCTGTGTGAATGGTTTGTGAGTATGTCGTGCGATGGGTTGGCGCCCCATCTTGGGTTATTCCCTGCCTCATGCCCACAGATTCTGGGAGAGGCTCCAGACCCCCATGACCCTGAATATGACAAGCAGGTACAGAAAATGGATGGACTTTTCTGTCTGATCCAACTAAAAACTACTAGGCATCATTCAGTAAGCTTAAAAAAAGTTAAATATTAGATACTAATATTCATTTTGGGATACTAGGTACAAGTAAATCACAAGGGTCAGAATACTACAGCATTTATAATGCACATTTTTTAAAAAAACGTCATGTACATATGTGTGATATACTTAGAATCATAATAATACAAAACAATAATAATACTTAGGAATGTGTAAATAGCTTTTTGTCAATAGTTTCTTGGTGTTGCTGTTCTTCACAGTCTCTCTAGGGGGCTGTATGATTGTGGAGGAACTGTAACATAATGAACCCGACGGTTGCCACCACTGAGGGAGGTTATTTAAGGAGCAATCTGACAGGTTCTCTCTTTATGGGCGGATTGTTTGGTTCAAGTGATCAGATTTGTAACATGTGGCTAACAAATGCCATTATTAAAAGTGCGTAAAGAACCTGGCTACAAAATGCTACAAAATGTTGAAAGCTGCATGTCCCACTTGTTACAAGTTTCACCATGAGATACTCACAACAAATCAAATACGACCCCCTCCTCTGTACACATGGGATACTCAAATGGTTGAAGGGACAAGCTGGAAGGCAAGCAAGAAGACAAGCCAGACATAAAGCATGAGGACATGATAAAATTCCGTGAAACTTACGTAACATAACCAAGTTAGAATTTTTTGTTAAAAATAATCGGAATCATTTTAAATAGGCTTTGGATTGTAACTTTATGAGGCACCATACATTCCAATCCGAAGTACAATTCATTAACAAGTCTTTAGATGAATAAACTACTATTACATCGAGGCAACCGATTTCCCTACAGTGAAGTGCCATGGTTTATATAACATCAGAAAAACACATAAACCCTGTGTGACGTAATACTATACGTTTATAACACTTATCACCTGCAGTGGTCAAATGGGAGACGTCGGAAATTGGCCTGTGGAATTTCTATTCAAAAAGAGACATGAAACAGGACGTTATAATAGTTTGTCAACGAAAACCCTTACAGGTGCCTAAAGAATCTCTATTTGTGTGTCTTTGACGTTATGTTGCATTCAAATACTTTATCACATTCTGCATGTTAGTTACAAAAACAGAAGCTCAGCAACCAAGCGAAGCTAAAAGCAGAAATCTAAACTTAGGAAATCTAACATTTTATCGAACACATAAATTATATGAAAGTATTACCAGATTTTTTCCCGCCGTAAAAATTTGTATATTCGGAGCACGTTATGTACCTAAAAAATATAATAAGTATCAATGTAACAAAACCAAACACTCAAATACAAAAAGAAGCTCATTATATAAACAATGACTGCCAGTGGAAAAAAAGTATATCATAGACTGACATCTACATTTAAAAAATAAAGGCTTGGCAATTGTGCCAAAAGATAAGGTGCAAAAAAATAACAGGGATACAGCAACACATCAAATACACACACAAAAAACTTTGAAGACTTACATTTTATCCTTCTGATGCTGTCTCTTCCCCATTTTGATAACAGTTCAAATGACGCTTGTTAGATAAATTTAAAAAATCGGGTTCTGTACTTTCAGTCAGTAGCTATATCAGATAATATGTAAAGAAATACGAAATGTTTTTTCAAACGTTAACATACACGCAGACGCTGCAGGTCCGTCACACAATCCGCCCCCCCGGAAACACCAGCGAATGCACCCAGAGAATATCTCCGACGTGCAGCTTCCGACCCCCGCCACGTTCATCTAAATAACTAAATTAATGAAGTCATTAATCCCTCTGTACAATTAAAATGCACTGTTCTATTAACACTGTTAATTACTGATACTGCTTGAACTGGAAAACGCATTAGATCCACTACCAGATTTGATAATCACAACCACCATACACTTGGCATTGCTTTTAAATGGATAAAGGAACCACACAACGCTGATTGGGTATGGCGTTTACTTTTTCTCGCTAAAGGGAGAGTTTTCCATGGTGTTTATATTAATTGCTTGAACGTAAATAACATCTGATTTCTGTATATCTGAATACTATGCGATAGTTCGTAGTAGTCCTCCCTTGCGCCCTAAATTCCCGAGACTGGCCCCCAGATTACAGTTAAACAAATATGATAAATCGGCCGTTGTTAACAGTATATGGTAGTAACAAATATTATAAGTAAATGGTATGATATGGAATAAATGGGGAGGGATTACATAACGATTTTCACCTTTGGCACCTTCCCAGTTTTAACACCAGGCGGCAACTGTCAGAAGGCGGAAGCGAAATGGACAGTTTCATGTTCCGGGGTCACTATTCTGCTTTTTCTTTTTTATAGCGCGAAGCTAATTAACCTCAGGCGTATTGGTAACATTGACATATAAACAGGCTTGTGCTGCAGTCGCTAAAAACCATGCAGGGTGTAAAGCTGATCGTGGTCCTGGCGCTGGTGCTTTTCGCATCTTTGCACGGTGCCGATTCAGCCCGGGCTCGCAAAGACTTCGGCAGCCAGAACAGTTTCAGACGGGTGGCGAACGCCTTTTATCAGACCCTGAGCAGCGTTTTCGGAGAGGACAATATCAGGGCTTTATATAAGGTTAGTGTTAAGGTTTTTGGTTACTGATCATTCGCTCCTTCGATCAGAAAGTCATTGCAGCAGATGCATCTTGCGGTAAATGTCTAATTCCTACCGGGCGCTTTTAAATTCATTTATTTACTGGCATAAATTTCGACGTTACAATTGCGTATCTTCAAATCATAATGCTGTCATTTCCTACATTTTCTCTGCATGACTCCTTCTGGGTTATAAGACTTCATTGAGCGGGAAAAAACGTTGAGATTAAATTCCGTATTGTTCCTTTAAATTATTTGCAAATGACATTGTGTATTAATGGCAATTTATATACAACGAAAGTTCAGCATAATAAATACATCACTTGACATACCTGTTTCATCGCTGTTATAAAATGACAGTTTGAAAGCAGATGTTAATGTTATTGTATTATTATAAAACTTTCACCTCACTCTTCTAAAACGCACATATCACATTTTCTATAATAATTTAATTTTAAGCAAATTACTGATCGAGGGTATAACAATTAGCAATTTAACAATTAGCATCTTCTACTGGTGTAGAAATTTTCTGCCTGTATTCTCTGATTTACACTTCATCCATCATCTTGCGCAAACAAAAAATATTAATTATTAACGCTTATTTTAGATTATTATATTTATTTATTTCCATGTTTTCCCCTCAGGTGTGGAACACAGATTTTTAATATAAGAAAGGCTATTGATTAATTGCACAATTAATTAATCTTGGGCTAGGTTTTGAACTAAACAAACATAATTTTCTTCCGAGTCCGTGCATGTTATGTTATTCTTTTGCTATAGCTGCATCTTGTAGGCTATCAGTATTTATGGTATGTGTTATATGTATTTGTGGAATCGTGTAAATGACTAAGGTTGAAAAAGCCTTAAATTCATAATTGTCATCACTGGGTTCATAAATTTAGGCTGCCGGACTCTTCACAACATACCAGTGCTGAAATCGACACACTGTGTACCACATAATCATGCAGTCTCCTTAATTTCAGTTTTTCAGTAAGACAACTGAGCGCTTTGTCCATGGAGTTGACTCGTTCTTGGACACTGTGTGGAAGATTTGGACAGACTTGTTGGATGTTCTGGGAATTGATTGTAAGTTTTCTATTGAAGCAGATTTCCTGTGCAAAGGCTTATTTTCAAGTTTGTAATAATATCAAGAAAACTTAATGTACTGAACTGGAATGGTTCTTAATTGTACTGTTTTTGTTAGATTATGTCTGAGAAACCTAGAAATTGGATGAATGACGGTAAAATAAATAACGTTAGGCCAAGCTATAGGGGTGTATTGAAGTACTTTTAAAAAGCATAAAAAGGTACATCTAAAGCAGGGTTCCCCAGTTCTAGTTCAGAAGGGCCAGTTTGCAACACAGTTTGCATATTTCCTTGCTCAGACGCACTTAGTAAACCTGCCAATAATCTGGTGATCTGAATATGGTGTGTTTGAGCAGGGAACACTGCAGACTGCTGGACTTTGGCCCTCCAAGTGACTCTTCCTATGAAGTCAGCAGACTGATCGGGAGAGCATGGGGGGGTCATGAGGTTGCTGGAAAGGGTTGGGGGGGTCACCAACTGGGATCCAGGGGTGTTTTGTCATGTGGTGGGTACAGCAACACACTGTACCAGTGCATGCTCCCCAACCTGACCTGACCGATGGTTTGCAGCTGAAGTAAAATGGAAATGTGTTGTTGATAATGGTTCAGCTCTTCCGCTCTTACACTGTTTGATATAAGATGTAATATAACCCCAATTCATCATATGCAGTGGTACCTCAGAACTCGAACTTAATCCGTTCAGAACTCGGGTTTGAATCCTAAAAAGTTCAAGTTCTGATCGAATTTTCCCCATAAGAAATAATGGAAAACCAATTCATTGGTTCCTGGCCCCAAAAAATGACACTTAAATATGTTTGTGTTTTTTTGTTTTTTTTAAAGCATTTAAACACAAAATGAACAGGATAAAACAAGAAGAGCATATACTAGACACATCTAAGCACATTTATTAAAACAGTAATTTGTAAAGTAAGAAAATAAATCTATCCAAACAATGTGTAAAGTTTAAAAAATAATTTTTCAATAATTTCCTTTTCGCACAGTCTTGTGCTTTACCACTTTTGGTGCTGCTTTTTTTTGGAGCCATGGCTACCAATAAAAGATTAACCTTGTAAAAAATTAGCAGTTTTTCGCAAACACTGCGCCAACACTGTACTGTCACACCTCATCGTTCGAGCCCTTCGTGTGCCACGCCTACCTCGTTAACCTCGTGTGAAATCCTAGTGTTGCCATGCTGTTTCTTGTTGTTTCATTCAGTCTTGTGCATTTAAGTCCACATCAGGCTCGTCCGATGTGGCTTAACATGTATGCCGTGCATAACATTTTTTCTTAATGGCTTCCAAAATGATAAAGAATGTACCCCAACACCATGCCCCAACACTGCGCCAACACTAGACATGCGGTCCATTGTTTATTTTTATTATTACTCTGTATTCGTTAATTTGTTCGTAAATCGCAAACTTATAGGTTGTAACATTTGTTACCCTTTGTTTCTGCTGAGAGATGTGCCGCTTGACTCATTTCCCCGCGCATACAAGTTATCTTAGGCCGGCGTTCATGGTTCGACTTCTGAGATTCAGATCGAGTTCTAGGTCTTTTTTTTTTTTTCTCGAACTGGTAGGTTCGACTTTTAAGAAATTCGAGTTCTAATTCTAATTCTCATCACACTTTTGTACATGTATAAAGCCGTTGATGACAATAAAGTAACCTTAACCTTAATGAGTCTGAGTGCTGAGGTACCACTGTATTTGTTCTGAACATTCGGACTATTTTAAACGGGAGTACAGGAGGTTGAAAGAGGGGGAAAAATAGTTTTGGTAATAATTTTATTTTTTAAATAATAATATCATCTTAACATTGTGCTTCTATCACACTGTCCTTTCCCCAGCATCCAACTTGAGCCACTACTTCAGTCCCGCCTCCGTTGTCAGCTCGCCAGCGCGGGCCTTGTTATTGGTGGCCGCCGTGCTGCTTGCCTATTGGCTGCTGTCTCTCTTCCTGGGCAGCCTTTTCTACGTGCTGCGGCTGGCGTTTGGCCGCTTCTTCTGGCTGGTGCGTGTGGCTCTCTTTGCTCTCTCCTGCCTCTACATCCTGCACAAGTTCGAGGGTGACCCAGAGCGCGCCGTACTGCCGCTGTGTGCCGTCATGGCCGTCTACTTCATGACGGGGCCCGTTGGGGCTCACTGGCGCCGGGGGGGCGGCAGCTCATTGGAAGAAAAGATCGACCACCTGGAAACCCAGGTCCGGCTGCTCAACATCCGCCTCAGCAGGGTCATCGACAACCTGGAGCGCTCTGCTGACCAGTAGATCGCCATGCATTAGGGGTGTGGGGGGCTGGGGGTGGGGG
>JAODKC010000044.1:34069252-34080873 GCA_026777985.1 Mormyrops attenuatus | reverse complement strand
TGTGTGTGTGTGTGTATATATATATATAATATATATATATATATATATATATATATAGAGAGAGAGAGAGAGAGAGAGAGAGAGAGAGATGTAGTGTAGATACATGATCATGTCACTTGTTTGGCTCCTGTGTAACAAGATGAAAGTTTAATCCCCTTCTACCTTTTAACTGGAGATCAGATGACCAGATTGCCTTCAGCCTCTATCAGCTTGAGCTGACTGGGGTGAGGTGGTCCTTCATTCCAGCACACACTATGGGGTGCTCTTATTTATGGGATCAAAAAGAAAAAAACACATAGAGAATTAGAATCATTTTAGCCCCCATCTCAATTTCACTTTGTTCACGTATGTATGATTGACAGAGATGCGTGTGATTAGTTTGTCTGAGTGACTTGCAGATATTTAGTGGGTGTTGCTTTCTAAAGTGTTAACGTGTTCAGTGAGCAGTGTGGCACATGCAAAATGTATTTCTTGGTTTACTGCAGTTTGCAGGCTGCATGTGTGTGTGTGTGCAGAACTGCACGTTCGTCTGTCTATATGCATGTCCGCACGTGCCTTGCTTTAGGTGTGTGCTTCCTTGTCTTGCTCTCCCACAGGATACCTGCCCAATGGGATACACGCCGTAGAAGCCATGTTAGCTGCGGCCAGCATCGGCGCCATCTGGAGCTCCACCTCCCCAGACTTTGGGGTTAACGTGAGTGTCTGTCTGCTGGGGTACACCTGTGTGCTGTTTATCAGCTGCTGTCCACCCCCCATTTGTGTGCCAGCATACGCATCACATTATACCTGACCCCCTCCACGTGTCACATGGTTAAAAGAAAAGAATATCATTGGATGTGCTAATTGTCATGAATAATCTTAAGGTCATTGGCTCGATAATAGAATTCCTCTGTAAAGCTCACCAGTCATTGGGTGTAAATGGGAACACCTGGCCTGTCATTGGCCGACACAGGCTGTTTGAAAGGCTGGAGCGAAAAAATAAAAAGAGAACCTATTGCATGATGTGTCCCCCCACCCCCAGTAGAGTAATGGCGCACTACGTGTGGTGAAGTAGTCTTCATCTTCCATAAGGTTATTCAACTAATGTTTTGTCAACTGCAAAGGCAACCTAGATATCACATGTTCTTACACATAGGAACACCCGGATGGTACATAATTTTATCTGCTTTTCTTACATGTACAGAAAACTGCATCTCTATTAGGGAACCACATTTCATTTTCTTCACTGAAATTGATGCCATTCCAAGTGAGAAAACATGATGAACTGCCCTTGTAATGTAGAGAAGGGCACTCTAGAGGGCACCAGAAGTTCACCATATTGTTAGGACACTGTATTTCGCACTATATCACATTTTCCCCACTGAAGAGAGCACCCTTTGGGGCACATAATCATGTAAGGGTGACATAGAACGGCACCCTTCGTAACGGCACCCTTTTCCATTGTAGGGCCACCCATAGGAAGCACTTAGGCCATTGTAAGGGCACTGCATCGCATTTCCTCCACTAGAAGGGCACTCATTAAGACACTTTATCACGTCCTCTTCCATGAAGGGGGCACCCTTCGGAGCACTAAGTCTTGTCAAGGGCAGCCAATAGAGGCGTTTTCGCCATTCCAAAGGGCACTTTAGTGACTGTGTTTCAGCCATGGGGACACCCGGGGGCCAGGCGGTACCTGTGGTGAGATGTTGGTGGAAAGGGAGCTTCTCTGGCATGACTCTAGCTCTAAATAGCCTGCTTTGTTATTAGCAGACACTACACTGTGACTGTGTATGACTGCCCTCTGCTGGTGGATTTGGAGATTGCCAAATTTTGATTTTGTGTTTACCACCATAATTCTTTCATGGTAAATAAGAGGACAGTTGCTCATTGAATGTATTTGGTTATTTAATTTAACAAATGGATATTTGTGGTTGGTAAGTTTATTATTTATTTATCCATTTTATCAATAATTTGCATCTTCTTGTGTGTGTGCGTGTGTAAGACTTTGTGCATGTGTGTAAGAGTCATGTATTTATTTGTGTGCTGACTGAGCATTGCATGTCTGCTGTTTGCCACCAGGGGGTGCTGGACCGGTTCTCCCAGATTCAGCCCAAGATCATCTTCTCTGTTGCAGCGGTGATTTACAATGGCAAGCTGCATGATCACATGGAGAAGCTGCAAAGTGTCGTAAAAGGTCAGCAGAAACTGCAAGACCTGGCCTCAGACCAGCGGGGAAACGTGATCACATGTGGCACTAGGATAAGAGTTTAGAATTTAGTGATCAGTGTTGACACACCACAGCACACAACAACAAAATGTGTCCTCTGCATTCAACCCATATGTGACATTGTAACATAGCAGGGGTCAGCTAATTCAGCACCCAGGGAGCAGTGCTTGGGGGCGGTACCTTGCTCAGGGTACCTCAGTGGTGCCTTTCTGGTTGGGGTTTCGAACGTACAATTTTTCAATTACAAGTGCGCTTGTAATTGATCATTGATCAATTGACCATTAAGCCACCACTACCCACAATACACTTTAATATACTTCTGTAGTTAATTTAAATAATTTGATCATAAATGATATGTAGCCTAATACAATTTACATTCAGGTATTTTTTAGCTTTATATTTGTTTGCATAACTTGGTAGTAGTTTTAGCTCTATTGTGTTTGTACTGCTACACATGGATGTATGCACTCTATTGTGTTTGTACTGTGAGTATATGCTGCACGTGGATGTGTGCACTGTATTGTGTTTGTACTGTGAGTATATGCTGCACGTGGATGTGTGCACTCTATTGTGCATGTACTGTGAGTATATGCTGCACGTGGATGTGTGCACTGTATTGTATTTGTACTGTGAGTATATGCTGCACGTGGATGTGTGCACTCTATTGTGCATGTACTGTGAGTATATGCCTCACGGGGATGTGTGCATTCTATTGCGTGGGTTTAGCTGTCTGCTAGCCTTTCTGCTCTGAGCGGCTGGCCGTGATGCTCCCCTGGCCAGCCGCTCTGAGCGTGGCAGCCCGGGGCCTGTGTGTCACTCTATAAATGCAGATCTCTCACTGTTTCGGGCTGCTGCTTCTCCCCACCTTGCAGGTCTGCCAGACCTCAAAAAGGTGGTTGTCATTCCATACGCCCGCTCCAGGGAAGAGACGGACCTTTCTCGAATTCCAAACAGGTCAGTCTGCGGGGCAGTGTGAGGAGTCTGACTTGAGCGATGGAATCCGCATCCGAGACCCGTGAGGCTATAAAGTTGTGCTTTTCGAAGGACGAATGACTGCATGTATAGTGAATGCTGTATTAATTCCAGCCATCTCCCTTCAGGCAGTATATGCTGCAGTTCATGTCCCAGGAGGCGGACTTGCTTTCTCCTGGAGCAGGCTGCTTAATATCAATTAATCTATGCTGCGGCTTAAAACTGCATGTGTTGAATAATGGCTATAATAAGTCATGATGATGATGATGATGATGATGACGATGGTCTTTTGTAAATAGATGCTTGCAGCCTTCAGAGTATTTGCTTACTGTATGAGGATATGTTGTCCTGAAAGAGAGTTCAATTATTGAGTAATTAGGGGCAGTGAACCCAGTGACCCTCCATGGATGGGGCGGAGCTTGAGAAACCTGCCCCCCTCTTGTGTACGATGTCACCACCTGGGTTGCTGGGAGATTAGCTGACTGCAATGCTGTCCTCCCCCCCCACCCCTTCTAGCGTCTTCCTGGAGGACTTCCTGTCCATGGGGAAAGAAGGGGACCAGGATCCGCAGCTGGAGTTTGAGCAGCTGCCTTTCAGCCACCCGCTGTTCATCATGTACTCCTCTGGGACCACTGGCTCACCCAAGTGCATGGTTCACTCAGCAGGGGTAGGTACCACAAGCAGATTAACTGATTTAACTGGCAAATGAGGAGCTGCGGGGAAATTTCTTCCCGACGGTGCCCCAGATGTGTAAGAGTCTCTGGGCAAAGACTGTCTTCTCGTGTCATGTGACGGCACCTCCTCTCATTGCTCTGTTTACCATGTATCTCCTGACCTGCTCTGTAGTCATGGTGGGCCCTGTGCCCAAGGTCAATGGGAAAAGCTTCTTTGGTTACTATGGTGATGGTGGCTGGGGCTTCCCGCACCAAAAGTCAGCATGTTACCGGGGGTAAGTATTAACTGGCGTCACGCTTTGGCACGTCGCAACGGGGCATGGGGTAAAATCATGAAAAGCACTTCTCTTTTTTTCCCAATGTTTTTCTGCCCCCCACCTCTTTGTTTTTTCTCTCGCTCTCAAAATGAGCCCCAGCTAGGCTGAAATGTCAGGTTTTTTTGTACTGGAGTCCACTAGGTGGCAGCAAAGCCTTACCATCATTATCTCGGTATTTAGATGCTGAAAACACTGTTATGATCAGATAGTCTGCTCTGAATTTACTTCATTTACTGACCTTCTGCATTCATTTGAGAACAGAAAACGGTGTTCCAGTCTAATGGATGCAGACACACAAATATCAATGTTTTGTGCAAAGTTAATTTGAGCCGTGCTTGTCGGCAGCTTTCAGTCATTCAATATTTGTTATGTCCTAAAGTAGTTTCACTTGCTGGAATGACTGTGGTCTAACTACATAACCACATGGCCACTAGCAACTGAATGTTCTTCATTTTCATTCCAGCAAGTAACAGTAATATGATAAAATAAACTATATTGATCCCAGGGGGAAATTCTTGTGCATACAGCACTGAGGTATCTAAAGTGCAGACGAACATGATGCACAGTATTCTTTTTGCCTCTTTCTAAAAATGCTGCTTAAATCTAGTAGTATTGAATGTTTTTGAACAATTTCATTATTCTCATTTGTTTTATGCAATTAAAATTTGGAGGATACCTTTTGCAAATGAACAGTGCATAATTGTTCCTGTATGTATTTAACATAACACCAAATTACCTGTATGTATATGGTGAGGAGGGCTGTAAGGAATTCAGTCCAGTAATGTGACATCCATCCAAAGAGAATCACCAGCAAAGCACTCTACCCAAACCACGTTTGTAATAAAGACTGCCCAACTTCATGAAAGTTTATTACATAAGGAACACATCTGTTCAGTAATCTGGAGAGAGTGGCCTAAAACAGGGCACACTTGATTGGTCCGGGTAGCTAAGCTTGCCCGCCTGACCTAGCAGCCCAGGTCTCATTTGGCTCAGATCTTGGTTTTGGCTTTGCACAGTGCCGTAACTGGCACGGAGACAGGCGCTTTGCCATGGGCTGCCCTTCCCAGCATGTGCGCTCTCTCCCTCTCTTTCTCTCTCTCTCTCTCTCTCTCTTGCCCGCTCGCTCTCTCGTTCTCTCTCTCGCTCGCTCTCTCCGTGGCCTGGTGCCATGGAGATGTCCCCTCCTTTCCCCACAATCCTGGACTTGATTCAGGGGCCATGCAGGCCTGTAGCTCCATATGCCAGCTTGCCCCCCCTTGCATCCCCTGGCCTGTAGGCGGCCATGATCATTGCCCGACAGCCTGCCACTGAAAATCCTGCCTGCCTCCTCACTCTTACCGAAACTCGCTCAGGATGCCCGTGACCTACCATTACGGCTGACCTGTTACTCACTTTGGCAAAGTAAAGAGGCCGTGTTTTGATTTAGGACTTGGACCTAATGTCTGAGATGGAAAAATTGGGGGGTGGGTATTCAGTAGTTTAAATTTGGGGTTGTGTACTTTTCTAAGAGGTACAACCACTGAATTTTGGATTGTCGGTAGGTTGCAGGTTACAGGGTACATTAACATTATTTTGGATGCAAATTGTAACTGAATTGCATGTCTATTATTCTGCCTCTGTGAAGTCTCAAGTTATGTAGGAACATAACAAAAGAGATGAATATTTAATAACTTTGTGAAGCCAGAGTCCATTCGCAATTTATATCTTTTCGGCAGTAACGTTAATGTTTGCCTGCATTTTAATGTCCGATATAAGTGGATGATCCCTGTATGTGTGTTATGGTGACATTTGTTGCAGAGACATCGTGTATGTTTGTGTTACACTGACATTATGGGTCTATGTGTGTTACACTGTCCTCATTATTGCAGCAGCCCCATGAGCTAGTATGAAATGCCAAATTATTACCAAATTAGATCAAAGAGCCGCCTGCTGTGTATCGCGGGGCTCGGGTCATGGGACGGGATGGGTGAGAGCGTGTGCCGCACCCCGCTGGTGCATCTGGGCAGCCCTTCAGCTGTGACCTCTGGCAGTTCTGACTCTTGGGGGAGGGGGGAGGTATTCCACTATAATGTGGGTATATGAGGAGTGAACTTTCCTGCCGTACCTGAAGAGGGATACAGGCATTAACAGCCGATAATGCAGTGTGTATGGTTTCACTGAAATAATGAGCTCCCTGATGTATTATCATATTAGGTGTGATGAGAAGCTATATGTGCACTGATTCTCCAGGTACAGGATTCGGGGCCCTTTGTCATTAGCACATTTCATGTATGTCTCAGAGAAAACAAAGTATTTGTGTGCAAACACAACGCTGAGAGTGAGTTTTTAAATAGTCCTTATTTTTTATTTTATGCGTTTAGTAAAACGTGGATGGCTTAAGTTCTTTTTATTAATTATCCACCATTAGTAGGACACGCACACACATACATATATGCATACATGTGCACACACACGCGTACGCACATGCATATACACACACGCGTACACATACACACACACACACACACATACATGTGCACGCAGTCAGTGTGACGCATTAAGTCGGTGATTGTAAGTACAGTGGTGAGCAGGCATGGGGGCCATGAATCCTCCATCCTGGCATTTGCAGTAGCGGCTGCTGATCTCTGAGGATCCGCCTCATGTTGTAGGTTTCAGAGGTTCTGCATGCGCAGAAGAGCGCCTGTCAGCATGTTCACTGGGTCTTGTGTGCATTGTTACCCTCTAATTTCCTTGGCTTTGGGTAGCCCACAAAGACAAATCCAGAAGCACATTTTGCTCACATTTTTTCGTTGGGCACAGAGCTGTTTTCCTCTGTTTGTTTGACAGTTGCAGCTTTCGTTTCAGATTAGCACAGTCCTTTTGTTTGTCCCTGGCATTAGCTTTCCCGACCTGCCAAATTACCAATCGTGGCAGTGCTGCTTTTTAATTGTTTTGCTCTTTGTTTTAAGTATAATGAACTGCATCAATTCTCCATACTCTTCACACTGATGCATTTCTTCCATCTCAAGATACAACTCTGAAGTGGGGGGGGTGTGTCCTGTGATTGAGGAAACGTTTGCACTTCTGTCTTGGCTGCTGAAGCATTTGCAGTAACTGTCTCTGCGCCCTCACTCTCACATACACACACTCTCTCTCCCCCTCTCTCTCTCTCTCTCTCTCCCTCCCTCTCTCCCTCTCTCTCTCACTTACTTGCAGGGAACGCTCATCCAGCACTTAAAGGAGCACATTCTGCACGGCAGCATGACCAGCAGTGACATCATCATCTACTACACCACGGTATTAAAGAAAAACATGTTTATTATCTAATATTAGTGGTATAACTATAATATCTATTGAACAGGGGTCGCCAATCGTATCCGCAAAGGGCCAGTTTGTGTGCAGGTTTTTGGGATACCTTTAGGTCAGCTGTTCAGACCCAGGCCCACTAGCAAATGATAGTCAGCCTTTGGCCTTGATGTCCGCAGACCAGACGTCTTCTGGCCTTGAACTGGAGGACTGCAGTTAGTGCAGCACTCCTTGTAACGAACAGCCCCCCCCACGAGAGTCATCGCTAAAGCAACTCAATTAAGGAGATAATTGGCTCGGTCAAGTATTTGAAAATGCACAGTGGTCCTCCAGGAGCAGTGAAGGCCTCCGATCTCACATGTACAGTATGTCCTCTGTGTTCCCCCAGACTGGGTGGATGATGTGGAACTGGCTCATCTCTTCTCTGGCGGTGGGGGCATCTGTGGTTCTCTACGATGGCTCCCCCCTGGTCCCCACGGCCAACATCCTCTGGGATCTGGTTGACAGACTAGGGTAAGCTGGGGCTGTGGGGTGGACAGATCACAGCAGAAAACCAACAGTGTGAGCTGAGAAGATTGCCTTGAGTAGGCAGGAGGCCCTGATGGTGTCAGTGTTTTGGTGGGAGGGTGAGAACTCTATATGTATTTTTTGTTGTTAATGTAGCAACAATCTTGCAGATCACTGGTTAGTACAGCTTTGATAGAGCATTTCCCCCATTGCCCCATGGGAAATTAAGAGCAGTGTTCGTCTGAAGAACATTTGAAAGCTGAAGAACCTTTGAATGGAGCTTTCCAGCTGACATATGTTGGCCATGTATCAATGGAACATTTATACACTTCTCAGATCGGATCTCCTTTATTATGTATTCATCTGGAGGGGCTATGGCATAAAAGCTTGCTTTCAGAGAAGGCACAATATCATTTAGAGTATCTTACAATACCGATACCAATCTGTTTTTCCCCTTTATCAACTACTGTGCATTAAATGCAATATTTGTATCTGCACATTTCAGTTAATATTGGAAACTATCTGCATTTATTGCTGTGGCCACATTGTTTGGCTATACTAAGAACAGGGAAATGTAATGTTGCTCAAACAAAGGCTTTTCCACTACGCTAGAGATAGAAATCCACAGCCAACATGATTCACACAAGTCTGCTTTGTTAACAAAAATGAACAGAAACACTCCTTAAAGTGCAAAGGAATCCATCATAAAAATATTACTGTAACCATTTCTAGTCAAAAAGTACACGCGTGTTTTCAGTACATTATACTCAATGCAGCACCGATAAAACTTTTAATTAGCAATTAACCAAACTTTAGAGACTATACCAGTCTGACATCTAGTTTGTATAAATCTTACTGTGTTCCGACTTAAGAAATATCAGCGGTATCCTTACATACATTGCACTCTGTAGATATGCTTTTTTCTTCCTTCAGTGTAAAGTGCAGTATATTTCCTCATAACCAACATGACCCCTGACATTCATCCGATGCATGTGTTGCTGAACACCTAGCCTTCACATGGCCCTCACTTTGTCTATGGTTTGTTGTGCTACAGCTACAGGCATTTTTGGGATTTTTCAGGCTAGACCTAACTCTAATGGAAAATCGGATTGGTATTTACTCCAGCCCCACCCCACCCCACTCCATCCCGATACTTGATCCAGCATTTTTTTGCCGGTAACAGGTCAGTGCCAACTCTACTTGCTTTCCCTTGAGACAATTTTGATTCGAATTTTTTAATCCATTATTAAAATATTGTGGCGTCGGGCGGACCGAGGCACGGAGACTCGCTTGCCGGGGAGAACAGACTCTTTATTGATAGACCTGTAAATGACTCATCAGGCACCCAACGAGCACCAAACCCACTAGACACAGGAAACACAAGGTTGTCAGACGCCAAACTGTAAGATGCGCACACGGTGGGAGATTTACATGAGCTAAACACACACAGGGGTCGGACCGGGTACACGAGGCACAGGCAAACACACGCTCAGAAATAAGGAAATGTAACCATTAACATTAAAAACAACACAACAAGGGCTATTTACAACTGCAGGTGGGGCATGCTGGGACATGCGCCCTGCCGGTGCTACACTATGTTTTCTAATATCTTTAACTTCCCAGTCAGAATAACCAGGTTTACTCCGCTTTCTTTTAAATAAGGAACACTTTAAGGAAAAGGCTTACATTTAATTTCAGTATTGTGTAGATTTAATTTTCCAGACTTTGAAAGCATGTGAGGACTCTTCAGCCAATCAGTCCTCTAATTAGTGACCTAATTAGGGAGTTGCAGTGAAAACCTGCATAAACACCAGCCCTTTGCAGATAAGATTGGCCACCCCTGCTCTAGGGGGTTGAGTAGCAGTGCTATGTTAAGGCAGTCTAACAGTCCTTGTCATTCTTCAATAGTCTGCTGTTGGTTGGAAATTGCTTTAGTGTGCACTGAGCAGAGAATGGCCTTTATCTATTCTGTGTTTCCTTTGGTCTCTCAGTTCCACAGAGAGCACAATCTGCAGTATCTTGCAGGCATAACACAAATTGCATGCATTCATAGTCTTCTGTTTGTTGATGTGTTCAGCATGTTTTTTGCATTGGATTTTCACCTTAATCCCTGATGCAATGCAAAGGGAAGCAGTTGCCAATGATATAATGTAGTTGTTTGAAACATGCTTATTCCCTGCAGGGTCTGCCTGTCCCAGGCCTGTTTAAATAATTAGAGAAATTACATGTTATATTATTCATCAGGGAGGGTGAATCTATCCATTTATCTTGCAGAACTTCCTATTCAGAAGGGGACCGCAGAGACCTGGGGGGCTGCCCAAGGCAGCACAGGGAGCTTGGCAGGGGGACATCGTAAACAAGTTGTCAAGTTTGCTAAATTGGCTAATGGCAGACTGACTGACAGATAGAAATCCCTCATCATAACTGACAACACATGTGATCTAAGGAATTCATGCAGTGTAAAATACGTGAGCAGTAACGAGCGCCTTGTGTATCTTTATTGATGTTCTGTGGGTGGCATAGAGCTAAACTCTAACAAAAATGTAATCATTACTTTTTCCAGCCATTTATTCTGATTTTTTTTGTTTTAGAAATCCATCCGAAGGTTATACAAGCCTGAATTTAAAAGGCATAGAACAATGCTTCCACTTACATGTCCAGCCAGAAGAGACCCCTCCTCCCAAATCCCATTTATATTTGCAGAGTAATGGGGAGTGACTTGCTAAGCGGGCGTGAAGAGCTCACGGCCTGGTCCACACCTGTTATTTCCTCTGCAATTTGGCTGAGCTGGAAGGATAAGGTGCGAGGAGATTACCCTGACATTCAATCACAGGGGTTACACTAGGTGCTAGAGTGAGACACCGAGTAGTTTAGTGTCCAAAGCTGTATTTAATTGATGTTGCTCAGTGTCGCAGGTACAATACGCTGCCTTTTCCGCTAACCCTAACACTGACACACGCAAATTATCCAAGCCCCCCCCCCTTTTTGTATTACCCTAGAGGTATACTTAGTTCATACGCTTTTTCCTGTAATTGTCATCAAAGCCATTTTCACATATAGATGACATGATATATATTTTCTTGATGGTCTCTTTCCTGCCAAAACAAATAATCCATCTGTGTTGGGTGTATCATTACATGCCTTACATCTTGGTACTCATGCAGTGCCTGTGTTTAACTGTATTGAAACTAAATTTGTCATTTATGTTGAATTTGTAATCAAAGTTAAACATGGGGTGTCCCAATGGTGTGTCAATCAGTTGCTGAGAACTTGCTAGTGATTTGCTGTGCGATTGACCTAAAACCCAACAGAATAACTGCTGGCAAAACAGGCTGTATTGCGTAAAGGATGCCGAAGTAGCTTTGACCACCATGTAACGGTGGGATACTGCTAATGTATGAGTGTAAGGGTAGATGCACAGCGGCGTCTTTGTTATAATGACTCTGCCACTGCTCTTTGTGCTCTTGGCTTTTGTGTTATTAAGTTAGATTTGAGCTGGATTACAGCGACAGAAAGTGAAAATGATGGTGAAGTTTATTCATTCACATTTATTTGCACTTGTATGAATTCAAAGCACTGTTTGTGTGTCTTTGCACAGCCAAGAATCCGTGGGTGTTTGTGGAAGTTATCCTCGGGGGTTGGTGGGGGGTGGGATGGGAT
>JAODKC010000044.1:34036789-34069152 GCA_026777985.1 Mormyrops attenuatus | reverse complement strand
CAGAAATCATTCATAAACATCATGCATGTATACCTTTACATCCTAACATCCCTTAACAGCTGTAATATACATTAATAGCAAACATAATTGTATAATCATGTAATGTTTGTTATTAATGTATATTAAAGCTGTTAAGGCATGTTAGGATGTTAAAGTGTTCTTGCATGCTGCTTATGAATGTTCTAGGAATGCATTATGAAGGTGGACTTAATATAAAGCGTTACCAAATAAACTAAAGCTTCCATGTGCAGCTTTTTAGCGTGGTTTGCCCTTTTAATAATCTTTGCTCTGGCGGTGGTGAATTGAGCTCACTGTGGTGCAGGTGGACATGCTGAAGCATGTTCGTTATGCTATTTGTGTATGTTATCAGTCTTTTACAATGTTTGTACGCAGTTTTTGTCTTGTCTAAAGCTGAAATGCTGCCACACCGCCGATTTAAGATCGTGTCCTCAATTTCAGATTCACTCGCCATGTCACGTTCGGTCAAAATCAAAACCCAACGTATGACGTCGACGTGAATACGCAGTGGCACCTGACGTCGAACTGAATCGTAACTGGTGTAATATTACACCAGTTTTTCTGTTAAGTAAAGTACCGTAAAGTAGCGATTCATTTTCCACATCAGCCGGTTTAAATCATCATATATTCACATTGATTTTTAACCGGTTCGCGATTCATCGTTACATGCCTAATATATATATAATATATAACACACACACATACAAGTGGCTCATTTAGTGTCCTCATACTCTTACCCTGTATCCCCACTAGTTAGAACCTGAACTTCCGGCCGTCCAGCCTAGCCGGAGCCTAATATCACAATGACTAATCAGTATGACCAATATGATGACCATCAACTTCAAAATGACATTTGGGCCTGCAGACCCTTTGGTTCATGAGTACCACGTCCTTCCTTGAAATCACTATGAGTAAATGCTTTCTAATGTATTGTAGTGGTTTGGTTTTTGCTCCTGTAAAACAGAAAAGCAAGCCTCCTAAAATCAGTCTTGGCTCTGTTTTGTATATTGCCATGCAGGATGGTCGGGGGTGATATTTTCCCCTCTCCACTCATATTTGTAGCCAGTGAGCTTCTTTCCTCTCATAATGAGTAGCTGAGTGCCCAGGGGTCGCCTGGGTTTTGTGGTTCTAACAAAAGCTTTGCTAATACCTCATAATGAAGTGTTGCTGAGCCCATAGGAGGACAGATTGTGTTGAATGACAAGGTTCTAACAATTAGATTAACAGACGTTTATCTTGGGTGACCTACAAACTGTTGCTGGCAGCTTTTGCCCTTTAGTGATGCAGTTAAGGTTGTACCACTTTGCTCACCAGTACAAGCTCAGCTCCTCCTCTGGGATTTGAACCTGCTGCTACCTGCTGCCTGTTAATAAAAATGGCTATTTAAAATTCAAATGCCTGTTCAAGCCAAAGGCTTCCTGGCCTGACTCCAAATTGGTTTACCTTGTTTTTATTAAGTTTATTGAGTTTTACTGCACAGTGCAGTAGTGGAGCTGTTAGTGAGTTCATCGCTGAGGCCTTGGGGAGCTGGACAATGCCTCATCTTCCTTTTTAAAATAGCCATACATTAACAGCGGACTGAAAAACTGCTCATTTGACTGGATGTGGCAGAGGGAAATGGAGGTATGCAGGGGGAATTTTCACATTAAATGGCTAAGTGTTTTTTTTGCATGTGCGATTGCTTGTCGAGAAATAAGTGACTTTGTCCTGCATTTATATTGTAACAGCAGTGGTCTGAAGAAAAAAAAAATCGATATTGAAATTCCCTGCTGAAAAGCATTAATGCCGCCGTCGTCGTTGGCTTTCTTTGGAGATCAGAAGGCAGCCTTAGCGCTCCGCTAGGTAACTAGGCGACCGATAGGGCACTTGAGTCTGGTGTATCTGGTATCCATGATATCCTGGAAGTCCTACAGATAGATGTATCTGTCAGACCTGCATTAGCAGCTTATAATGGGATAAAGACCTTTTCTTCTGTGTGAGAGATTTAACTAGTAGGAAGCTGAGGGGATGAGTTGTGCATTTAAACGGGCCCGAAAGTTGGGTGTTGGTCTTGCTTATGTTTCCTCATTTAAGGTTTCAGGGTGAGGATGGAATTTATCCTACAAAGCCTTTCAATTTATGCTACTGTTCTGTCAAACTATCAGCCGACAAACAAGCAAGACAAATGCTACTTTCTGCAAATCTTTGTTTTGCACTATAGTCTTTGGTAAACTTGTGTAATTGTGGCTGAAGTGATTGTAAAACTTTCAGAGTCTTCCTGGCACTGGCTGAGCTTTGTGATACGAAGAATCCATGCAGGATGGAAGAGCCATTAGCACTGCAGCCTGATGGCAGCAGGGAAGGAGTTTTGCAATAAGCAGCGGGCAGCCGTCAGTGTGGTGCACTCCCCCACCCGTCCGAGGGCAAACCGATGGATCTGAGCTCACAGCACCGGGAGGGCAGCTGTGCTCAACTCATCATCCGGCAAAGTGGCCGATTGATTCTTACAGAAGCGCCTTACCTCTGCTTTAATGGTTTAATGGTATGTGAAACGAGTACTGCCACGAGGCCAAACAGGCAGGCAGTTATTCAGAGAATCATTGCGACTAGTCCAAGGTGTTAAAATATATAAGCGATGATGTCATTGGGTGCACGGATATAAAGAGAACTGAAAAACCGCTAAAGCCATGCAGAGGAATTATTATGAAGAGATTAGCCCTCTGGTCCTCGTACCTTGGACGTTATCGCAGAGCACTGTGGCAGATTGTCATCCCCAGTTTGATTATGGAAACCCGTTGTCGACATGCCGCTCCCCCCTCCCCCATGCCACATGCCTGATGGGACTCGCAGTCTTCCCTAGGCAGGCCTGCACTTGGTCCATTGAGACAGAAACACCTCATGGCTAGTGTGTAGCTGGCTCAATTACACATTCTGTTTGCTCCTGCCTCTGGTCTTAAACTACGGCTGTTTGTTCAGTTTGTTTCTGCAAACTGACAAATTGGCAGTGTTGTGTTTCAGCCCAAAAGCGGAACAAAAATGTTTTGATTATTAACATGGCGCAAAGAAGTTATATAGCCTGCAGTTTAAGACCTTGTGGTTGTATTTGACATTTGAATTTTGATAGCATTGTCACCTGTTATTGTATAGACTTTTTACATGTTCAAATTTACATTTTATTCGCTCAGTTAACAGAATTGCCTTTATTTTGCAGAAGAGCAATCTATGGACTTGTGTACGGGAGTTTCACGCTGTTTGCCTTTGTCCTGCAGGATCACCATTTTTGGAACTGGCGCCAAGTGGCTCTCCGTGTTGGAAGAGAGAAATCTCAAGCCAGGTGAGTGCAGAGCGCAATGTGGCGTTTTCCAGCCGTGAGGTGGAGCAGAGCTGACTAGCCTCAAGTTTTGCTTTTGAGTGTTTATGCTCTTGGTGATAATGTTAATTACTTGTGTGCTCCAACAGCTGCCGATGTTACATTAAGATGCAATTAAAATAATTGTAGATGCATTGTATTTCTCCAAGTGAGAGCCCTTGTTGCTTTAGTGAATCGCGATTCCCCTCCGTTTAGTGGCTCTGAGTATGCAGCTCAGAACTGGCGAATGCTTGATGAACTCCCAGTGATTGGGTCCCATTAAAACACAGCCGCAGATTGTCCTTAATACTGTATATTTATTCCACGGCTCACTCGTTAGACCCCAGAGTGCCGAATCACGTCCTGATTACCCCGATAACAGCTACCCATGTTTATTCATAAACACAGGAGGGGGGATTCGCATGGGAAATGGCTCGGATGAAGGGCGCCAGAATCTTGCCTCCATCATGTACTCCTTTATGCTTTTTTACTCTTTATTCTCTGATGTAGCACATTTAGGGCATCAGCGAATCACTAATGTTAAACTCACATGGCCCTGTTTTGTGAGGTGTCATTTCTAAGTAATACTCTACTAAGGATTTAGGGTTAAGGTGATATTTGGAAGGCTTATAGCTCGTAAGCACTACTTAGCTTGAAGATATTAAGGAATAATTACAACTTGCAAAAAGCAGTGTGGGGGGGGGGAATTGGACACACACACAGCCTGGAGGTGTGAGGTAACACTGATAACCACTGACTCAGTATAGAAAAAAGCACTGGCCAATGATAACCGCCAATATGAAAGATTTGTAAATAATGGATGTGAGGAATGTTAAAAGCAGGTGTCTCCACATAGGTGTGGGCCTCCATGATTTAAGACATGAGCAAGCCATCATGCTTAGGGTTGTATATAAAAATGCTGAAGAAGGTAAATTGGCCATTATTTTGTCCACCATGGCTAGAAGAACTCTGGGTGTCTGGAGGACTTCAGAGTCGGCTGCTTTGGCTGGCTCCTGATGAGTAATCCTCTTGTGCCGAAAAGTTTCTCAAGTTGTTCTGTGGTGTGATGGAGTGATTCATTATTTTTTTTCAATTTCCTCTTCCGCAGGCGTTGTTTTAGGTCTTTTCAGAGTGATTAGTCATTAGTGAGCATTTCCATCTGGATAGGAGCAGCCGCACATACAGTCTCCATTCACAGTGCTCACCCATTGGTTTAATGGGCATGAAATTTATGTAGATCATATTCCAGCATCCTTGCAGTCACCAGTGGAGCAGTCCTGGTAAATTCTGGAGTGACTGCTGACACTGAGTTGTCCCCCACGAGCCAATGCCGTCACCTGCCTCCCACGGAGCCCAGAAACTCGCAGAAACCATGCCAGGGTGCCGCTGGCAGCTCGTTGGCCGAGTGCCGTGCTTACGCGTTTTGTTAACGTGTCCTTTAATTTGGAGGGCTCCCGACTAGACTGAGCGCACACTTTTTACTACTTTGAGAGGCATCCCCATTGTATAAGAAACTCTGTAGAAGTTTCTCCATCAGGTGCTGTTCAGCAAGTTGGCTTCTTATAGGAATGTTTCCCCCCTCGGTTAGGAGTCGAGCCTTTAATTTTATTCTGTTTATCTTGCCTGCACTCCTGCATGGCTGCTGCTCCAGCCGGGGAGGAGGCCTTCGCCATGTCAGTGCTGTGGGGGCGCTGGCATATGTTTATGGGATTATGGGGGAGCAGGCTCTCTGTGCCACCGGAGGTCCCGTCCTTCTGATGACATTTAGTGTGAACACCTGGCCTCTCTGTGGGGGCCAGGGGGGGCGTCTCTGCAGCCCCCCCCTTCACGGGCGGACAGGCCTGCGGAGGGGGCTGCATGACAGGGTGCCAGCGATGTGCAAATTAAACGGAAAAAGAAAAACCAAAACAAAAAACGGACAGATTCCTGCCTGATCGGCGGCCGCCGGGAGAGATGGGTGTCACTGTGATTCACTGGTGTGTTTTCATTGTGGCCTGTCTGCACTCAGCGTTTTATCGTGAACTCGCAGTGTGTTTTTAAAGCTTGGATGTGAGTGTGGCGGCACACGGGCATGCTTCCTGTCTGCAAAACGGTGCTTTCATTATTTGCTGTGCCGTTTGGAGAAGCTTTCTCCGCCAAAGGGTGTCACTGTTACACCACATTCCCCTAACTGGTCCTTTGTCCTCCGCATTAAGGTCAGTTCATCTGTGTTTGTGCTGCTGTATACCTGTTGAGTTGCATGAGTACCATGGTTAGATATGGACGAAGCACAGTGTTTATTGTACATGTGTTTAATAAGACATTTACTTAAATAAAGAACATATTTATAACAGATCTTGTTGATGAGATGCTGCAGTACTAATTAGGGGTAGCAGGCAGCCTGAGTGACCCACAGGTCACAGATTCAGTTCCTGAATTTATCCTTTAATATGTTTGCGTTGTAAAAATAGTCGGCTTGGTAACTACATGCAGATAGTAATTATGTTTTTGATGGTTCTGGGAGTGTCTGTATATTGGATGGTAACTGGGTGATTGACATTATTACACGTTTCCTGTTTCCATGGCTCTCACACGCTTTTTCCATCCGCAGCTGAAACGCACAGCCTACAGAGTCTCCACACCATCCTGTCCACAGGCTCCCCGCTGAAGGCCCAGAGCTACGAGTACGTCTACTCCAGCATCAAGGGCAACGTGCTGCTGGGCTCCATCTCCGGTGAGGCCCAGTACCGCCTCCAAGGCCGCCGCTGATCACGTGGCCGCTGAGGGTGCTGCTGATCACATGACCGTGGTGGGCCTGCTGATAATGTGACCACTGAGAGCGCTTCATTGCATGCTCTGCACAGCTCCTGAGCCGGTTATTAAATAACGTCAATTTCACTGTGAAAGGAAAGTGAGACTTTGTGTCTGCCCCCCACCCCTCCAGCCCAGTGAGCTGCTGTCTAATTTGTAGTCTGGGTTTAAAAAAATATTTCATAGCATTTGGGGGGGCATCATTAATCATTCATCAATGACTCTTCTCCCAAATCCATCATGGTAATTGTGTGAAATCCCAAAGGATCAGCGCATACAAATGAATATTAAGGTTTATCTCTGCCGCAGAGCTGGTGCTGGAATCGTTAAAAGCAGTGAAATTTACACAGTGCCAGTTATTGCGCCCCCCACTCATGCCTGCTGAATGCACAACATCACCGCTGAAAGCTGGGCCACACCGGCAATACCGGACATGCTCCTATATGATCATTGAAACATGCCGCTAACTCATGTCGTGAAACCATGGATTTCTTGTCAGTTTTTCCCCCTTGCTGAAGAGCTCCAGATGTAGTCTGGCTATGTTTGATTATTCATGAGCGGTTGGGCTTTAAACTTATTTAAATTCACAGCGACTGGTTATTTTGAATTGAAGTCATAATAAAAAACTAACGTCTGACTGTGTTGCAAAAAAAAAAAAAAAAAGAGGCCATCTTTGGGTCACCGAGGCAAGGATGTCACTTCAGAGGTGACACTAAGGATCAGACGTGTTTAAATCCTTACATTAACAAGCATAATCCCATTTTCTGTTTAAAATAGCAATTTTTAAATTGCAAGATATTAGAAAATATCACAAACCCCTGGATACTTTGTAATGGAGAAGACTAATGGGAAAAAATTGATTTGGGTGGTTCTACCCGGCTTTTCCTTAGCCGGGGGAGGTGAGTTATCTCCCTTCGCCTGAATGATTTCTCACTTCTGATGAAAGTTCAGTTGTGAAGTCAGACCTGTAGATGCAACTAACAGGATGCGAGTTCTCTGTTTAAGGTTCCTCCCTGGTTCTGTTAAATCCCTTATTTATTCAGAGTACCACCTTTCTTGTGGAATACATGCAGATATGCTGTCTTTTACTGCAAAGAACAGCAAATCTGTAGCTTTCATGCTGGATGTCGGTTTAGCATTAGTGGTGGTAAGAGCCAGTCTTCCAGGATGGTCCGGCTGAGGCTGCTGGCAGGTACGCCCGGCCTGAGCAGGTCTTCCAGGATGGTTCGGCTGAGGCCACTGGCAGGTACGCCCGGCCTGAGCAGGTCTTCCAGGATGGTCCGGCTGTGGCCGCTGGCAGGTACGCCCCGGCCTTGAGATGGCCTGGTGTGTTCGTTAAACCTTTTAGCCCCAAGGTCCCTGGAAGCTGCCCCGAGCCACCAGTGACAGATTTGACCTTGTAGCAGGGGTCCATCACAGCATATGCGCTCCTGTTATTCTCAGCAGTGCCCCGTGACCCCGCCTAACTGGGCTGCAGGCTCTGCACACAGAGCTTTTAACTCCCGCACTGCTGGCCCCCACCTTCAGCTCTGTGCCCTTTTGATATGCCTATCTCTGCTTTTCCTGCTGCTCTCTTATTATTTTACACCTCCTTTATTACTGCCCTATTTCAGTAATACTGAAAATGGTAATGACACCATGATATGTTATTCAGTTTTTGTTATGTGGTTTAAAAATAGTCTGATGTGCAGATTATTTTAAACCACATTTATCAATTATGATTTTGTCTTCTACCTAATACGCTAGGATTTTATCTTTTTCAAAGTAATATCTCTCTTAAGAACTGGAAATTTTTTATTTTTAAAAATGACTGTTGGTTAGAATGATAGCAGAACTACAGGGATACATGGACTTTAAGCATCGTAAACAAAAGTAAATCTTTCTTCTGCTGTTCCCCTGTAGAATACCTCACTGGAGCCAAATTATGGAAAAGTACATCTTTCTGCCTGTGGCTCCAGTTATATTGAATCGGCCAAGAAGCTTGACTCATAAAATGTAATATGAGGACAGCAAGACGGACAGACTGAAGTTTCCATAGTGTATAGGTGTATCTATTGATTTAATCGGTCATAAACAATGCAAACCAATTTTAATAACCTGATCAGTTCATGGTATGATGATAGGTAGATGTACATATGAATAAGATTATATGGATACACTGCATGACTTTATGCATGAAGGCATTTTCTCCCTCCAAAGTGCTCCAAGCATCTTCCCTTTCTCGCTCTATGGGGGCTGCTTTATGGAGCTACTTCTGGAAGCTTCTGTTATTTTGCAAACAGAACCTGCTCTGCTGTTTGTAGCCATGCAAACATTTCATCACAGCACACCTAATGATCATCTCAACATCTCAGCTGCAGTGGAGCAGCAGGCAGCGTGGTGATTTAGGAGCCGCGTTCATAACCTTGAGCTCGCCAGATTAAGACCCAGGAACTGCCCTGTTATCGTACCCTTGGGGGGAGGTACTTCTGCCCTGAATGGCTTCATACTCGACAGAGGTCACAAAGTTGTCAAGAGTTGCCCTAAAGGAAAAGGAAACTAGGTTTGATCTGTCGATATTGTTGCTGTTTCTGTGCCAGGTGGGACAGACATCATCTCCTGTTTCATGGGACAGAATATGACTGTGCCTGTTTACCGTGGTGAGATTCAGTCCCGAAACCTGGGCATGGCTGTGGAGGCATGGAGCTATGATGGTGAGAACAAGGGCAGCACGGATGCCCAGCATTCTTACACCTATGCATTATTTGCTGAAACTTTAATAATAATGAGATTTTATATACTGTCCAGGTATACAGGGATTCCTTAAGCTGAGAACAACCTGTAATATTTTTTCACTTTGTTATGCCTTATCAGATATCTTTGTACATTAACATTCTTACATCTTGCATTACATTCTTCGTACATCAACGTGTGTTTGAGGAAGATTTACTTGTGCTCAGATTTGCACACTAGGCAGTGTAGTCTCACACAGATTCAATCCATTGACTCGCTCTCTGGGCGTGCGCGTGGTTTGCGAACTTTTCCTCTGTTTCCATTTTCCCCGGGTGTTTCTTTCCCAGTCAAAACTGACGTAGTTCATAGACATCATGTAATTTTGTAGTTAGTTTCACGGGGGGCCTGGTTTTATGTGTCAGACAAGCAAATGGTAGGTATGAAGGTCTTTCTTCCTGTGTTCCAGGAAAGCCAGTATGGGGGGAGAGTGGGGAGCTGGTATGTCTGAAGCCCATTCCCTGCCAACCCACCCACTTCTGGAACGATGAGAATGGGAGCAAGTATCGCAAGGCGTACTTCTCAAACTTTCCAGGTACGCTGTTGGCCTGCCGTCCCAATTGGCTCAGCCTGTGGCCTGTCACTGTCAAAGCATTCAGGAGTTGATTTTATCCATCCTGGCAAAATGCAGCCATTTGTGTCCTGAATTTTGTCAATTTTTGTAAGAGACTTTGTACAGTGTACAGACTTGTACCTGTAGTATATGGCTTATTATTCTTGTATATTTATGCAAAAAATTATACCATGTTGTTTTTTTTTCCCCTATTGAATTGTATAGTCACCTTACTGGGTAACTTTCTGAAGTAAATCGTCATTAAATCTTGTGCCATCTTACATTTACTAGAAAATATTAAACTATGTACACATTAAGTGATGGTACCTGACCTTTCTCTCTTAGGGGTGTGGGCCCATGGAGATTATTGCAAAATCAACCCTAAGACGGGGGGAATTGTTATGCTCGGTAGAAGGTAATTGAACAGCCACAGCCACTCATGAGGGCTGTTACATAACGATTAAAAGCGTGTGCATGTTACCAGGAGATACTTTTCAAAATGAAACAAGAGTAGACATTTCACTTGTTTTTAAGTTGGCCAGCTGATTTTACAATTGGATGTTTACTAGTACTTTCTAAATAGTTTTATTAAAGTAGTTTGAACTCAGTAAAGGGTCCTAATAGGATTTTTTTCTTCTTGTGCTGTTTTCAGTGATGGAACTTTAAATCCCAATGGAGTACGATTTGGAAGCTCTGAAATCTATAACATCGGTAAGAGTTTTGGGGCGCTGCTAGACACTTTGCTGTGTCTTACAATTTATTATCTGATCTGTTGTTAAGTGAAGAACTGCGGTTATGTGTCAGCAAGATCTGAAAAATATTGCATAATATGACTAATGTCAGATGCGTAACGTGACAGTTACCCAGTCTATATATTCCAACTTTTAAATCAAGAAGTTTGTGCAAATGTGCAAGGCTGGGCGTGTTTAATACTCATAGAAGCTGAGAATTTGTGTGATCATACACACAGGCACGTTTTTATTTTAGGAAATTTCACTAGGTCTCCTTAGGACTTGAACATGCAGTTAATCTGTATACTGGGAGGCTTCTGGAAGGTGCGAACTAATGTTTGCACACTATTACAATACTAAGATAGAGAAATACAGCAAAGTGAACACTGCTTGGTTAAACCTCCAAACTTAGTTTCTTTTTTTGTTTGAAAGTTTTTGTGTATCTCTTGTGCTCCCTTGCTCACACTTGTACCTGGACATTCTCTGGAAGATCAGCCGCGTGTTTGTAATGTGCTATTTGCCTCACTTGTATGTCGCCCTCTGTTTTCTAACAACGGTAAATGCAAATGTATTTCCACCAGAGGTGTGGAAAATGGATTTGCACAGTTGTCAATATCTACCGCACTACCGGGGCTTTGAGCAGGGTCCTGGGGGGAGAGGTCTGAGGCCTTTGTCGTGTTGGGTTCTCCCCACGCGGTGCACTGCCGAGGCCCGTTTATACACAGTTCACGCCTCAAACTCACTGGGGGTGGCATGTAACTCCATGGGCTAAGTCTCTTTGCCTGTGATTGGAAGGTCAGCAGAATAGTTACGTCTGTGGGTGTTTGAGCAAGGCCCTTAACCCCCAGATATTATTATTATTATTTATTAATTAACATGCTGCTTCTTCTGTGCCCCCCCCCCAATTTCAGTGGAGGCCTTTGAGGAGGTGACCGACAGCCTGTGCGTGCCCCAGTACAACAGGGATGGGGAGGAGCGCGTCATCCTCTTCCTGAAGATGGTGCCCAATAAGGAATTCTGCCCCGAGCTGGTGCAGCGCGTCTGCGCCGCCATCCGCATGGGCCTGTCTGCCCGGCACATCCCCGCCCTCATCCTAGAGACACAGGACATCCCGGTGGGGGCCCTCCCGCACCTCTCTGTACAGCCCACCACACACCCGGTTTGCCGTGGCTACATTTCAGGTTTTAAAGATGGCGGCTAAGGCTATGCCCACACTAATTCGATAACATTTTTTTACGGGAGTTTCCAAAAGAAAAGATCTGCATCATCACTAGCGTTAAAAAAAACTTCTCCGTTCACACTTTTCCGTTTGAAAGGCAAATGACGCAGGTGTAAGAGTGGCTGTTAATCTATATATTTCTGACATTTTTCATTTGTCCATATAACCAAAGCTTTTTGTAATATATTTTTAGAAGTGGTGAGCTTTATATTTTATTTGTTTGTTGTAGCTTGAGCATGTGTCATTTGTTTTTTGTCCAACCAAAATTTTTCATAATCCTAGAAGTGGCAAAGTATGTTCTGAATCATTTATTTTGACTTTGACTAGTGAAATATCACAGTACTGTAGCGTGGCGAACACAAAGCTGTGCACAATGCAACCATCACAGCAACAACACATGGATCCAGAAATTTAGTCACTACACGTCAGGGTTGGGGCCATTCCGGAATGCATTCATCAATTCCAGTCCAACTTAGGAAATGGAACTGGATTTGGCATTGGAAAAAAATACTATGGGGAACAGATTTGGAAGTGAATTAGAATTTCAGGGAAATTTAAATTCCAACTCAAGTTCCATTTTCTAATTTGGATTGGAATTGATGACTGCATTCCGGAATGGCCCCAACCCTGCCACACGTCTCACTCTCTTCCCCTCAGTTTCAGTGCACTTTTAATGTTCGATGGGTGGATGTCTTTATCATAAGCTAGAGCTGCACTTAAACTCGGCTCAGGTACAGTTTTGTTTTGAGCTCCACAATAGTTGTAAACAGCATACAATGAACACAAAGCAGGATTTAGCTGCACACAAGTAAGCAAAACAACGTATGCCAGGTAACAGAAGTCCTGTACATCCTCCACGTTCACATGTGGCTTACTTCCATTAAAACAAAGGCAAGGCATCCTTCACTCCCGTGAAAAATAACCAATTAGGGAAAGAGGCATCGAAAGGAAGAGAGCTAATCAGGAATGGGTCACAAGCGAAGTACAAACCAATGTTGCTTCGGAGCTCTGTAATATAGGCGTAACAAAATTTTAATGTTTATGAGCGTCCGCACTAATGTGCTTACACAAAGATTAGTTGTCAGAGGGCGGTGAAATTTATCTCTCTTCTGGTAAAAAAAAGATCCATGGTAGTGCAGATGGAAGGCTAAATCAGAAAAAGATTTTGCAATGCTAAATGAAAACGTATTAGTGTGAACGGGCCCTAAGAAAGCCCTGGTAACGAAGAGGCACTGCATTCTTACATACCCTTTGAGGCTCAGATTTCAGGAGTGTCTCTCTTCATCAGCAAAATGGAAGCTGCATCTTCATTTAGGATCGGGCCTCGGCTATAACACCACTTAGAAGTCCTTGTAGAGTCCCCTGCTTGAGAGGAATTCCCTGCCATTTTGACACTTCCTCATCCTCAAGATTCTTCCAGGGTCTTCCCAGACCCCGGGATGTTGTTAGATGTGTATGTGTGATTATCAGCCTGGGTGACACAAGTCAGCACTTAAAATGGCTGATCGTTGTTATTATGGCTGACTCTCCCTGGCCTGTTTTATTTAGAGAATGAACACCACCTAAATTTATTGTTATTATTAATATTCAGATTCATCATACCGTTGTCACTTTGGCTGCAGTCAGTATTTTTCACTTTGTATCTCGTCATACTGTTCCGTTTGAGCTTGGTGGCACCTCAGCATTTCTCCTGTGTGCTTCGTTATCGAGAGGGAAATGTCAGGACAGCTATGATATATTATGTCTCCCCCACCCTAGCCCAGCAGAGTGGAGGGTTGAAACACAGTGTCATATCAACCTCTGCCTCCCTTTCGTAGGGTAACCAAGGCAACAGTTGGCAAACACTCGAGGGAGCTTAGTAAGTGGGGAAAGTGGCGATTCGATGGCCTGGTTCCTTTATAACTGCCGTGGTGGATAGGATGTGGCATTTTTGTTTAAGCGGAACTGACGATCACCTAAGTGCTATCCTGTTTGCCTTTCACTGATGAGTGCTTTGACTCTGAGGTGGCTCATCGGCTCTGCAGGACAAAAGCAGCTTAGTCATTGACTACAAATAGAACATTAACGCCTTAGTAAAATTTTTACCAAACTTAATTTAGCTGATTCTTGAACTACTATTGAACTTCTATTGAACTACAGATTTGAGCCATGCTCTGCAGTGTCTTTATGTGAGTGACCAGAACACCCTTCCCACTAATATTGTGTGTCTTTCCTCTGTGTATAAGGGAAAAACGGCACTTGAAGATAATTGCAACATTTTACTCATTACCTTATTTATACCACTGAGTATTTTTACAAAAGCAGCTTCAGGTTAAGTTCTCCTGAGAGTAGAAGGGCAGAGCCCCTCTCTGAACCTTAACGGAAGATCTTTTGGCCCTAGTGCTTAAGCAGCATGCTACCTGCTTCCCAGTACTCTGCAAACTCAGTGTCCTCATTTTGTGCTCCGGTGCAAATTGCATGGAGCAATGCGGGAAGCCAAGGTTTACACGATGCATACTGATGAGTGTGAGCTATATGACAAAGGACACTCACCGGCAGTTGCATCTCACAGCCAGAACTGAAGTCATGTGGCTGAAAACAACTTTGGAGCTTTGAATATCTGGCCTGGGTTTTACAGAAATCACACATGAATAAGATGTGTTGTCTATAAGATTTAAGGGAGGCTGGGCAACTGGCCAAATAGCAGTAAATAATGAAGGCGAGAAGCAAAGCGGAAAGAGGAGCAGAAGTGTTCATATTCGCCTGCAGACACATGCAGACACACACTCTTAGCTCTGTAGACTCATTTGTCCAAGACTGCATACATAGTTGTGTATTTATAATAATGTAGGTTTTTCTGATGCAGATTTTCTGAAGATTTCCAGGCAAACTGTTGACTTTAAAAGCTTATATAAGACCTTAGTCAGTCCTTAACCAAGAACTTTCCATTGTTGGTCTTCAGCTCTTTGCTGGTGTCCTTTTCATCATGCTTGCATACGATTTCTTTGTTGTACATGTCACTCTGCTGTTTTATGAGTCTTAAGCATGAATATTGGACTTGAAGATGAAACTGTGAAGCGGTAGATGCGTCCCTGGCCGGTCTGTCCCTCCCCGAGGTAACACTGGCCCTTCCTATTTCTCTCCACAGTACACCATCAGCGGAAAGAAGGTGGAGGTGGCTGTCAAGCAGGTGATAGCGGGGAAGGAAGTCAGCCAGAGAGGCGCCTTCTCCAACCCAGCTGCTTTGGATCTCTACAAGAACATTCCTGAGCTTCAGGGCTTCTGAGCCAGTGCCACTGCTGGCTGCAAGGGGAGGGAGAGCAGGGCGACGCCCTGCCAGGGACATCTCTGCTCACAGGAACCGGGTCATGCATGCTTTTAATTGAGGATCCATTCAGACTAGGCTGTATGTCTCCGTACTCAATCCCAGGAAGTAGGGGAGTACTCTGTGCCCACCTGCCTGAACAACAGCCCATGGTTGGGGCATCTTGCTGGGGGAGTTAGGGACATACCACCTGAATCTCAGAATATCTGCTTGTTCCCTCTGTGAACCCATCTTAGGATTTTTTTTTCTTCTTTTTTATTTTTGAAATACAGACATGGAAGAATAACCCTTCGTTGTTAGGCTGATGATGCAAATCGTTTTTGTCACTTAAATCGGTTCTCCTGTTCTGGCTTAGTCAGTAAATAGCAGGTTTAGGGTAACACTAATATTTGCTTAATGGGCTTGAGCCTTTATCTTCCATCGCAGTAAGTGGACTTTTTAAGCACCAGTCCTGTTCTGTTACAAGGTGTGAAATCCAGCCAGGGTGACTTGATTTGATGAAATAAATAGATTCAATGCCTTGCAGGAAAGTTTAGGACCTTCCTGTACAATCTTGAGCTGTAGCTTTTGTAGTGATTTTATGTAAACTGAATACTGAAGGTGATTATTAGTTGGCTTTTTTTTAAGTCCAAGTTCTTCTAAATTATTATTAGTCTCTCCGATTCACTTATTCCTGCTTAAACCTCATGCACGCTTCACACCGTCCTGCAAAAGTAGCTTATCAGCGGAAAATTTTATGTTTCTGCTTTTACGTCTATTAAAACAATGCTTTGGCCTCCGCTCTATGTACGCTTTCAGCTACCTACTAACCGAAGAGCTCAGCTCTGTACATTTTGAGCTACCTACTAACTTGGCATGAGCCAATCCACATTTTTCCAGTTCTGATCCAGTTCCGATAAATAACCGCCGATACTGATAGAGATTCCAAAACAAAATCTCTTTTTACTTTAATATTATCATTAGAGGCGCACCAATCCCACTTTTTCAGTGCTGCTACAATCCCAATACTTGATCAGAGGGTATCGGCCGATGAGTATCGATCTGATACCAGATCTCTCTTTCTTTTTTTAAACAAGTAAATACAGATGGAAAAATGTATCCCAAAAAAGCTTTAATTAGGCTACTAGAAACATACATAATGTACTGTTTCACCTCAATAGGTTAGCTGAGCTGAATCTGTTTAGCCTCCAGCAAAGGAGACTAAGGGGGGACATGATCCAGGTATATAAGATTCTGTCAGGTCTGGATGCTGTTCAGCCAAATGGCTATTTCAATATTAGTTTAAATACTAGAACTTGTGGCCATACGTGGAAATTAGCAGGAGAACATTTTAAAATGAATTTGAGGAAGCACTTCTTTACACAGCATGTAGTTAGAGTATGGAATAGTCTTCCTTCTAGTGTAGCGCAAGCTAAAACCCTGGGTTCCTTTAAATCAGAGGTTAGATAAGATTTTCACAACTCTGAGCTATTAGTTAAGTTCTCCCCAAACGAGCTTGGTGGGCCGAATGGCCTCCTCTCGGTTGTAAATATCTTATGTTCATTCGTATATCTTGTTTTAAGCATTCTTAAAGCATTTGCAGTTAAATTAGAATATCTTCCAACCAAGGATACGCATGTAGCGAATGCTTATAATGCCCCACAATTTTTCTCCCACTGGCAACAGCGTCACTTACACTTCATTGCGATAGCAGCCCCCTCCTTCCTGTATCAAGCTGTGGCGAGTGAGCAAAACAGCCCAAGCTATAGTGACTCCCAGATCATCCATTGCTTTTTTCATAATACTCTTGTTGTCTCGTGTGCTTCGTTTAGTGTGATTTTCCACTAAATCCTGGTTCCACCTCTCAAAACTTTTTACAAAGTTTGCAAATCGTTGTGCTACTAGTTGTTAAAAATGTAAAATACTTCCAGATCTTCACCTTCTTATCTGATGTTCTTATGCCCCTCCTCCTGCAAAGGATATGCATGTGACGTCACAGCAGGCGGAAGTCACTGTCACTCACACCCACTGACTGGCAAATGGACTGAATGGCACCGTTAATGTTCAGCTTGGATGCCTCAAAAACGCATCTAAAATGGGAAAGGGCTGTTGTGCTATTGATTGTACAAATTGATTTAACAAGAAATAGGAGCTATGCTTTTTACAGACTGCTGAAAACAAAATAAGAATTGAACATGGATCAGTCACATATGACCAATACCTGATACGTCTAATTAGGTATAGATTGGTGGTGATTCCAGTCCCAAATATGGGATCGGTGCACCTTTACTACTAACCGAAGAGTTCAGCATGCCTAGCTTCAGTGTTTTACCGCATCTGTCTTCCATTTTAGGAGCATTGTTCTTCATAAAGGCAGTACTGTGCTAGCTGTGATCTGTTCCTGTACATGTGCTTATTGGTGACTTCTTGTGTCCGCACAGCATTTGTGAGTAATGAACTAACCAATGTGGGCCCCAGGTGGAGTTTTTACTGTTCTTTTGCCTCGGATCCCTCTGGCTGTTTCGTGAGGCTAAGGATCCTTTCTCATAAAAATGATGTGAAAATATCTGTGTTCTACTGGTGACAGTCACAGGTACTGCTAACAGTACTGTGATTTTTTTCCTACATTCATAACTGAAGGAAATGCTAGGTTTCATTTAAAGGATAGTGAAAATAAAGATCCCATGCAAGTTGATGGACCCCCTGAAATCTTGGGGGACTGTTTTGACCTTCTGGCTGGAAACTGTGCTTCAAAGGAGGGGAAAGAGCTGCGGTGTCTAACCTTCTAGCTTATGCCTATAACCCCCACTGAAGTGCTGCTCTCATTTTAAGCTATTAAGGGTGTCAGAGTTACCCATTCAATGATGGAAAATGATATTGCTCCATACATAAGTAGACTGTTTAATGTGTCCTCTAGAGATATTGCGTTTGTTCTCTGTGTCACATTCACCATGGCGACTGTAAATTAAAGGAAATGTAGCTCAGCTCCTCGGCGCTTGTGAGCATCTTGAGCAGCTTCCTGTTTCTGCAACTGTGATGGATGTGGTTGCATGTAAACACCACACACAGTGGGCCAGATGTCCCTACTCTTCAGTGCAGTATTACTCTGCGTGTGTCTGATGCATATTCACAGCGCTGTGTTCCCTGACCCAAGCTTCTGCTGTAGTGAGTTGCGTTTTTTTTTTAAGGGCCTCCGTGAGGTTTGAAGGGCGCCGTGTCCTAGCAGCGTTTTCCAGTAAGGTGACCACGGATATACTTCACTAACTCCTACATGTTCAGTGCTTTTGGACAGCTGATCCTGAGTAAAGAGGGAAACATCACAGCCGAACCCAGAGGCATTTATTTACTTCCTAAGGAAAGAGCAGGATCATCTTGTATGGGGGATTCTATTGATCTGTAAATTTTTTTTCATTCATTCATCAAAAATCCTGCTATTATCTTACTGTTTATTTGAACATGATCTGTAAACAACAAACAATAAGTGTAAAAAGGTTTCATTAATGTTGATGCTCCAAATAAAGAATACATCAAAGTATTTTTGAAGGTGAGGAATTTTCGTAATGAACAACAGTTTTGTCATTTAAATTGCACTACCTTGAATGTGGAATGGATGGTCTGTTGATGAAAATACTCATTGCGTATAAATTGAACATATGTACATATTTGAAATAAAATCTGCCCTACATAGCCACTGATGTTTTGGGAATACAGTCTGGTTCGTTTTATTGTACATTTTCATTTTCTTCCCATTTCATTACATTTCCATCCCATTGCTAAAAGGTATTGTGTAGCTTAATATTTCCCAGATGTTTCTGCATAACTGTGGGTCCATCTGTTGTCTGCAGTATGGCACACAAGCAGTTTGATTCCATTGTTATGAGCTACTTCAGTCAGTATTGTAATTAATTTAATCATGTTACTATGGTGTTTAAGCCAAGCTTATGATTCTACACTTGTAAAATCACTTATATGTTGTCTGCCTGAGGGAAGCAAAGTGGCTCAGTGGGCGGCCCTGCCGACTCACACCTCCAGGGTTGAATGGGTTGGAATCCCTCCTCTGCCGTCCATGTGTTTGTAGGTTCTCCATATGTTGCGTGGGATTTCCTCTTGGTACTCCAGGTTCTTCACACGACAAAAACATGCCAGTGGGAAACGGCCCGAAGTGTGGGTCTATCCATGTGAGAGCACTGTCATGGACTGGCATCCCATCCAGGGTGTCCTCTGCCTTGTTCCCTGTGTTGGACTGGCATCCCATCCAGGGTGTTCCCTGACTTGTTCCCTGTGTCACACTGGGATCCCATCCAGGGTGTCTCCTGCCCCGTCCTCTGAGATGGACTGGCATCCCGTCTAGGGTTTCCCCTGTGTTGGACTGGCATCCCATCCAGGGTGTCCCCTGTCCTGTCCTCCGTGATGGAATGGCATCCCGTCCAGGGTGTCCCCTGCTCTGTGCCCTGTGATGGACTCGCATCTCATCCATGGTGTCCCCTGCCTTGTTCCCTGCATCGCACTGGGATCCCATCCAGAGTGTCCTCTGCCCTGTCCTCTGTGATGGACTGGCATCCCGTCCAGGGTGTCCCCTTTACCGTGCTGCTTCCAGGCTTCACGTAACCATGTGCTGGCTCGGAGGCTGGAAGATGGAAGAATGGATGTCTTATATCAACATCTTATAAAAGATAAACCATTATATGATCATTTCCTTTAAATAGCTGGTTATTTTAGAATTTCGTGATTAATTGTCATTGTTGACACGCCACAGCACACAACAACAAAATGTGTCCTCTGCATTTAACTCATATGTGACAATGTGATATAGCAGGGGGCAGCTAATCCAGCACCCAGGGAGCAGTGCTTGGGGGCAGTACCTTGCTCAGGGTACCTCAGTGGTGCCTTGCTGGTCGGGGATTCAAACCTGCAATCTTTCAATTACAAGTGCACATCCCTAACCATTAAGCCACCACTGCCCATGGGAGCATTTCACAATAGATGGAGCACACAGTATTACAATGGTGGGTCTTTCCTGGTGCCACAACCTACACAACTGTATCCTGATTTTAAACACTGTACATAAGCTGAAAATTAGCAACAGGTCTGCATAAAGCAGGAATGGATTTTAAAAGAGTGTGTTTTTACCTCATACCTTTGATTGTTTTTCAGACGATAAATCAGTTTGGCTGCGTGACTAACAAGTTGGTCTCCTTTTGAGGAAATGACTGTGTGTGCCATATCCTGCCGTTGTGATGGAGCAGTAGCAAACACTTGGGAGAAGCTAACGGCCTGTAAAGATGGCTAATTAGGAACCCGATGGCCATAGATGCGTGTCTCTCGCGGTGAAAGCATCCATCAGTCATTCACTGTTTCACAACAAGCTGCAGAGTCACCTGCGGATCCAGGTGCTCGAGAAATGATTCGCGAAATCTCAGCCAGAACTTTCCACATATAAGACCTCAAGTCCCTGAAGAGTTGGGAGTAAGGTGGTTTTCATTGGAATGGGATATTAGGATCCAACTGTGGTCCCTTCATAGGTCACCAAAAGGGGGCGCCACATCCTTCAGCTAGCCGGATATCCTTCCGTGGGCTGCGTGTTGGCGGCGCTATGAGGAAGTAATTAGTTTTCCTTCATTGCTCCTGGATCTTAGCCGTGATTGCCATGTGGAAATGAATAAGGCCAAATCCACGAGTGCGGAAAGGCTGCGTGTGCCCAGAGCACTGGCCTCAAACCAGCCTCTAATCAAAACTGACAAGGCAGCTGCATTATAATTACTCAGTGGTGCTGTAGCTCTGTGAGTCTGTCTGTACTGCTCTGCTTCATTCATGTTATTGACATGGCAGGAAAACATTCACGCTGCATATAGGAAATAAAAATAGAAACCATGAAAGGCATCAACAGATGGTCAAGTGCTTGTTTTGGGTTTTCTGTAAACTTACAGCACTGTCGTAGGAGTATTTATTATGTGAACTGAAGATAACATACGTCAAGAAGATGATCGGCAACCTAAAGTATATTTGCATGAAAAACTCAAAATGGGATTCATTGTCATTGTCTGCTGACATTCTGATGTAAATACAGACTGGAAAGAATTGGGAATATATTGGCTTGGAATACCTGGATTTGTTTATTTTCTGACAAAGCACATAAAACCTAGAGCCAGGTTCACTGTGGGGACTGCATATTCAGGAAGCTGACTTCCACATCTACAAACATATTATTTGTTAACATGTATTAGTCTCCTTAAACTTCAGAAAGTACTCAGCTGGCTCTGTTACCTAGAGCTGATGCCTTTTATGGCACATTTAAGGATTGTATTAGGCTGTAAATGTTATAGTGCAGACATATAAAGCACAGGTGTATTTTATGGGAGGTAAGTGGGTTTATGTCCAGGATGGTGAAACCAAAGCCTCCTCAACAGCCTGAAAACGACGATTAAAGTGGGTTAAATTGTGTTCCTAGAGGCTCCGAAAGAATAAATAGCAAAGTGTAAGGCAGTGAGAGCATATTATCCTGTGCATGGGGCTGCCAGGAGGTTCTTCCATCAGATCTGGAGTCTGGAGTGTTTGTTTCAAACGAGACGTCTGCAGACTGGCGATCGCTCTCGAGCACGGGGGTGGAGGTGTGAGAGCTACCACAGCAAATAGAAAGCTGAGGAGAGAGAGGGTGTTTATTTTAACTGCTGAGAATCTGTCATGGGGTATAAAGGAGACCCCATCGCTATATCCTGCAGTTTATTTTAAGCAGCCAAATAAGAGAATTTACCGATAGAGCTGCGACTAGCAATGAATCTTTACTAATTATGTAAAGCCTCAAATCTGTATGTGGGAACTGGGAGGAGAGATGGAAGGGCTGGGGTCTTTCTCAGGAGCATTAAGAGGCATTAACACACACTTGGATTTTCAACTCAAAAATGAACAAAATCATTAATAATGACACCAAAGTGGAGCATATAGATGAAGAATATTCACTTGCACACAAATATGGTTGAACGGTATTCATTCTACATATGGAATAATTTAGGGGGTAATTAACTGCGTAAGTAATAGAGGGCAAATAACATTTTAAATGGAGCAAACGGACGCCCTGATTCCTTTCTCAGTTCATGTCATTTATTCACTGCTCCTGGATGCTGTTTCTGATCTATTGGAAAATATGCAGTTGAGTAAATCCCTTTGCCCTACATTTTATATGCTCTGCAACCGCAACACTCTCAGGGTTCAGGCAATGCTGACTGAACAAGAAAACAGCCTGAAATTCTCTGCCTGCCTGTCTCCATGGGGAAATTTATACAGTAAATATACCGCTCAGATAATACCCTGGATATGAAAAGGTTGACCTTAGGAGAATTAATAATCTGTTTTGTGGGCCTTTAGTCTCTCTCTTTGTAAAAGCGAGAATCAAACGGTGAAGCAGCTCTCAGCTCTTAACAGT
Organism: Mormyrops attenuatus; assembly: GCA_026777985.1. Classification (NCBI taxonomy): domain Eukaryota; kingdom Metazoa; phylum Chordata; class Actinopteri; order Osteoglossiformes; family Mormyridae; genus Mormyrops; species Mormyrops attenuatus. The sequence goes on along the minus strand of JAODKC010000044.1, from coordinate 34,047,041 downwards.
CTGACCAAATAAAGCGTTTTACTGTTTAATGCATATAACTTACGTCTGTTCAGATGGGCCTGAAAATGCACCACAATCACCAAGGAAATTCAGCTATGATAAGATACAAGTACAAGTACAAGACAACTTCAAAAAAGTCCCCAGTTTTCTGAAAACATTGTTTTACACTGTATTTATTCTTTAGAGCTGTAAAAAGCTAAATCTAAAATGTTGAAAACGGTTTATTAAAGATCACTTTTTCTGTGATTCTTCTGGGACTCTCGTCATTGTAAGCCATGCAGTAATAAGGGCAACATAGTAAGTGCAGATCAGACCTTGTCCCATTGGTGTTTGCGCAGAGGAACCAGATTCCACCATCAACACTAATGACATCACATCCCAATGAATGCCATTCATTTGTCATCTGCACTTTTTGGGACCTTCTCATTAAGACACAGCTTCCTTTTTGCCACTGTTGATGTTACCGAGCATCTTGAACATGCATTTAGTATTTGTTTGTTTAAAGTGACTGCTGTAGACACTGAAACAATTTCCCCCTTTTCTCACGGTTACTCCACTATATCAGGATGTGGGATAGCGTCCCCTTTATGGTCATGGTCAAAGATGAACGGGATGCCTGTATACCTAATTACCCTCAAATGGAAGCTAAATAATAAGACTGTATTGACGTCTTGAACACTGGACTAATGAGATCATATCTGTATTTTAAGTACACTTACTGCGTTATTTGTAATCTGGGCATAACTAACCACAGACTAAGGACACTTAAGCATTTGTATAAATTAATTATACAAATGAGTTGATGGTCATCTCTGGCATTAGAAAGTTCCTTCTGCCCTCTGCCTGGCTGGATTTTGGTTATTGTCAGTGTCTCCTGCTTCACCTTGTTCTTGTGTACTGCTGTCTGAGAAACTTTGAGCCTTGAAGCAGCCTCGTAGTGTAGCCTTCTGCCAGCAGAACCAGGATTAAACCAGGATTTAAGATTTCAGTTTTTTTAAAAACATAAGGTGGTCTCTTAATTCTTTCCAGAACTGTGTATATGCGGTTCTTTAAAACTTTTGGCACCTTAAAAATGATTCCTGCCGTCATAACGTATCTTGTTTAATGGACACTTGGCATGTAGTGTTTAGATGTTCACCCACTGTAAGGTAGTTCATAAAACATGAGCTTTGGTGTATGATTTGTGTGATATTTCTCTATCACAGGCCACGATCACTGCAAGGTGGGTTTTATATGGTGTTGGTGCTATAATGTAAAAAATGTAAACAGGCAGGGATCTGCAAATCCGCTTTGCATGTGTTATATTGCCTTCTACCATCACTGCTCATAATCCCAGATAAACCAAGGTGTGTAAGCCAAGTTCAGACTGTGGGGTGCAATTGCTTTGGAATTAATGAATAGGAAATCATGGCTCGACGGGAAATCATGACGGTTATTGTCTATCTCTGGAAAACAAGCTGTGCATAGGATCACAAGCTGTCTGCGGTTTGGGTGGAGGCTGGTGGGAGAATGACTGGAAGGAACCAAGAGACACTTTAACGGGGCAGTTCATGAGTATTTAGAGAAGAATACAGCAAGCATTAATCTACAAAGGTCACCAAGCCCTCTCTTCTGGTCTCATCTCCTTCTTCAAATGACTAATTGTTTAATATGGTTAATTATACCCATCATCCCGGATAGGGTCACAGGGTGCTATTGTTAATTATCACACATAATTCCGCAGCATGATTTTTTCAGTGAGATTTGGCAAGGGGAATTCTGGCTCAATGTAAAGAGATGGGTGATTATGAGCTAGACAATCGTTCATCTAAAAAATTAGTGTACATTAATGTAAAAAAATCAGTATGTATCACATAATTTTATCAGTAAATATGCACATGAAATAACAGAAACACCACATGAAAAATGACTTTTAACTATGAAGTAACTAAATCACAATTATAGAAGCAGCTTCAAAGGTAAGTCATATTAGTAGCTGTGAAATAGGCCTGGCAATCACTACTTTGATATGTGAGTTTTTAGAACAACCCGAGGCAATTCACAGTGCCCCAAAGCAGCCAAAAAGGTGGTTCTTGAATTGCAGTCACAGAAACTGCAGAATTATATTTATTGTCATTGGGATTAATTTATGAGCAGCAGGACGACTTCAAGATACTTCCGCGCCCTTCCCAATCTAAACATCGTTGATGTTTTATTGGAAGTCTTGGAGGACAGAGAATGGAGTGGAATTCCACCTCCTTCATCATCCCTCAAAGAACTGGCGGCTTTTCCCTAGAAGAATGGTCCAAATTCCCACTATACATACACTGTCCTCTAACTCCATGAAGTAACTCTTATGATTTTGGCCTAAATATATTTAATAAAGTACTTGCTTCATGAACAATTTTTATTATGTGCTCATCACAGGAGTTAGCAATTGAAATTCATTTAGTGATTCGTAGTGCAAAAAGCCCTGTAATGTCAGTTTTAAGTGGTTATTTTGCATTTTGTGATTGCTACCAGCTTTAATGGCAAGAATTTGGGAGCCTGTCCACTTGAAACAAGCAACTGCAAAGCCTCACAAGTATACTGGAACCAAACAACCACTCCTCGCATTTTCCAAAAACACAGTTAGGATGCCAGCATCAGGGATGACTGGACAAAATGAATGAGGAACTTAGTGAAGTGTTTTATTGTGTATGAGGGTTAGGGGTTTTCTTCTTTTTTCAGGGAGTAACAGGCAAATCAGAAATAAGCGGGAGAATGCTTAGTATCAGCTTCTGCTTAATCCTGCCTGGATTAGAAAGATAAGACTCCAGCTGAACTGTGTAAACGGCTCTTCAGTTGTAAACACATATTTCCCAAAGTATTTCCCCGAGCTGTATGATAGCTTAAATATGAGAAATCTGTATTTATTTTCTCATTATTACATCCACTGACACAGACGCACATGAAAGAGAAAATGAAATGCTTTAGGTTGCTACTTATGCTCTATAAAATGCTGCTTTTATTCCAATTTGAAAACTTCACATAAAATACAAGCTGAAGTTATCGGTGCCTGCAGGTTTTATACCTCACACTAATACCTGGAAAACCAAATGAGTTTAGGAGCAGCCCAGATAATCAAATTAGCAACAAATAGTAGAAGGTAGAAGGATAGCTTTAATAAACTTCAACTGACGTGGTTTGTTAAAGCAGATGCTGTGTTCTACCCGAAAATATCACATTATCTGTTTTTTATGTCCGTTTGGGTGGTAAGGCATGTACTGTGGTGGCTCAGTGGGTAGTGCTGTAGCCCAGCACCTGTAAGGTTTGGGTACAAATCCTAGCCCTGCCTCTGTATATTGGGCTTACCTTTTCTCCCAGGCTTCACATTTGTTTTGGACTGCTGCGTATTTTAGCAAGTTGCAGAATTTCATTGGTTCAAATCCTGTGCCCAGCAGAGTGACCTCACTACTGTGGAGCGAGCTCCTTATCCCCAGTTGCTCCTGGGATGTGGGCTGATCCTGCTCTTTGATCCTCACTTGTATGTCACAAAAGCATCTGTTAAATAAATAAATGTAATGTGAAAGCCAAGCCAAAGCATATTGCTCTGATCTGCCAAAACCACATTGTACAGGTCTGTCTTGCCGTGCAGCCCAGATCAATCAGAGACTTCCATGCTTCACTTGAGTCTCCATAGGATAGCCGCTAACAATGCCGGAGGAGTCCATGCGTGTTTACAGCAATCCTGTCTGGGTCAGATTGCAATATGAGGAAGCTGGGCTACGACGAGTGGATGAAATGTATGGTGAGTTTACAATGCCTGAATAGGCCACTGAAAATGCTCTACCAGTCTACAACCACTGCAGTTTAATGTACTTGTCAAAATAACGGTGAAAACCATACCATGTGAGAGTTGCAGGCTGGTCTTGACTTTTGCCTTGACATCCTCTGTTTCAACATCTGCAAGAAGATGAACATAAATTTTGAATTCAGTCAGGAATTGTGGAGTAACTGAAAGCCTTTATTTGAAAAATTTGTACACGTTCAAAAATCAGTATTTGTTAAAGATGTGTAAGATTTTCAGCTAGGTTAAGGATCTAATTGGTTGTTTCACTTAGAAGTATCACCATTTAATTTCAAATGTGTTTTAATTTTGATGACCTTTATGGAAATGCACGTCAAGTGATTACTCTGAAGGTCACACACAAAATCACATATGTTTTGACATTTATAAATTGGTCTAAAAATGGCATCATTACTTGAATCCAAACATGCTGAGATTTTGCGATACGACAGCACTCATTTATTTAACAGGCACAGAATATAAGAGTGAGAGACCTCGGAAGGAAACTTTTGTGTACCCGAACAAAAGAGGCTAGAAAAGGATTCATATCATGCATGTCTGATTTTGCGCGGCTCGTCAACTGTGCAGCTAAAAATGTACAATAAAATGTAAGGGTTTGAAGTCGGGCTGTTTGGTTCACAGTAGAAAGGAGCTTCTGCTACTTTACAGATACTTTTGCGTTAAGTCCACAAAAACCAGGGTAACTGGCTGGGGAAAAGTATTCTCTGTTAATTATTGTGCTTTTTATTTTAAGGCTTTTAAGTATTGCACTCTTAAGCATGGAAACTGACATGGTTTGTTAACTTTCCTATTAGAATTAATAATATAGTAAAATGCCTTATAATGCAGTACCTAATTGCAGATATAGTATATTATAAAGGCGTGCACCTTTTGTGTCAAGAAAAGTTACTTTGATTTGCTTGATCAATGATGCACAGACATGACAAACATAGGTAAAGCGGGGATCTGTCCTCAGCAGGACTGAGAGCGGCTCAGATCTTTAATCCCGGCCATGGATAAACAGCCGAAAAAGCGGAACGATCTCCCTCTGCTCACTGTAGCTCTGCATTTCGCAATTAGGTGTCCATCTCTGCAAACAAACCTGACATGGAGTCCTGAATATTCATGAGAAGCTGTTGCGTACCTGGTGCTCATCCAAGAGAGCCGGGAGGCTGTGAAAATTCCCGGGGAAAAAAGAGGCGGTGGCTGGCTCGCCGGGACCCAGAGGAGGGCCGACGTGTGGCGGAGTGCCTTGGCTGGCGGAGCCGCTTTCCAGGGGGTGCCATAATCCGAGCGTGAGTGGCACATTTGGCGGATGGCTGCCGTGCCGTTTCTGCAGACGCCTTTGCTTAATTGCTATTACCAAGATTAGTGGTGCAATCTGCACCATTGCGTGATCCTTATTTATGGAAAAAGGCACTGCAAATCTCTGTCTCTTAACTGTTTTGCTAAGGGAAAAAAGGGGGGAAGCAAACACAGATGGACATATTGTCATTTACACTGATCAGTATGATCCTAATATTGGCATTTCAATAGTAAGTTAAAATGTGTGATTTTAAAGATATATACTTTTATATACTGGTTTTACTATGTGCCTTCATTTAAAAAAATGAAAAAACTCAGCATCTATTAAAATATTATTCTGAAATCCTTTTGTGTTTGATTCAGCTCAATAAAATGAATTACCCTGTGTATTGCACTATTGCCCTTATGCCCATTGGTACAAGTTGAGTTGTGCTACATACAGAATAATTTAAGACTGCTGGAGTCTTAGCAATGCACTCTAATCTTTGTTTTTCACCGCATTTGGCCCTAAGCACCCTGATGCATTTTCGCCCTGTGGAGGCTAGTGTCTGTGGACAGCCGATGCTTACTCTGTGTATTACCATTCTGACTGGCTGTCCTTGCTGGGCACTAGAAACAGATCAGACTGTGTAATCGCTACCTGGGGATTTTATGTCAAGGATAAAATCACCAGCAAACACCTACTGCACCACCTGCTACCAAGAGCTCCCAAGAAAACTCCTGACAAGTCGCTTGCATAAAAATAATAAGGTTTTGTGTCTGCATCAGCTTGTGTCAAACCAAATTAGTTAAACAACCAAAAAGTGGAAAAATAATAAGTTAGTGAGGGCAAAGACATCCAGTGAGCTTTCACCTTGAAAGTGTCAAAACCCCCAAACAATCAGTGTTTTCCCATCTGCCCCATGACGGCATCTCCAAATGAGGCTGGTGGGTGGAGCCTCCTCCTTGAGCCTAAATGGTGATGGTTCTACAAGAGGTATGAGCACTGCAGTTAGGTAAGGCGTAAACTCCATTCCAAACCCATGCTAAGTGCCACATCATGAATAGCCGAAACCGATGCCAGTTAATAGAATAGTGATACTCTGGGTAGTTTTCACATCTCACTTTCTTTGCGAGATGCATACGTACGTTGGAATTAGGGTGACAGCAAGTTTTGGGGTGAGAACACAGATCGGCTGAGGATAAGGGCTTTGCTCAAGGGCCCAATGGTGATTCTATACTACTCTGCAACCCACAAGGTTTGAACCCATGATGTTCTGTGTAGGTGTCCTAACCTGCTGAGCTACACACCACTCATGAAAAGGGATATTTTTTGTACATTATTTGTACATTCCTTTATAAATCTTTACTTCAGTTCTAGTATTTTACTATTTATTTCATCTATTTATTGCTCAGTAGCATGCTGCATGCACCGAGACCTGAGAAATTGTGTTTCATTCGAATCATGTCAAGTGGTTGGAATGATAATAAAGCTGATTCTTATTCTGATTCTGATATAAAACAACACTGGAGTTCCGCTTCTTGTTTTTAGTATTCTCTCAAGATTGCAGGTAGTTTGGTAGCTTAGTGGATATCACATCAGCCTGTAATGTTGTGGATTTGATTCCCCTGCTGTGTGTGTGGAATCTGCATATTCTCCCTGCTTTTTTGGCTACTACGGTTATTTCCTACAGTTCAAAAATAGACATTTAGCTGATTTTGCATCACACTGTGTGCCCATAGTGTGTGATTGTGTTTGAATGTGTGCCTTGTGATGGACTGGCATCCCACCCAGGGTCCCTGTGCCCTGTGATGGAGTGGCATCCCACCCAGGGTGTCCCCTGCCTTCTGCCCTCTGTTTTCTGGGATAAGCTCCAGACTCACTGAAACCCACTGTGGGATAAGCAGTCATGGAAATGGATGGATGTTAGGCTTCATTGACAGTGACATGGACAGTGTGTTTGTGAATGCAGTTTACTCGTTACCATGGAAATATCGCAGAGTATTTCCAGCTGATTGTTCAAACAGCTCACCTGACTGCTTTAGTTTGGATATAAATGGGTAGAGATACAGGTACAGATTTGGCTGAAGTGTAGATTTTAGCAAATCTGAACATCCCGAGGTGTAAAAATTCTGTCTGTTTAGCAGGCACGGGTTGGGGGCTGAGCACCTGGCCCTTTTGTCATGGGAGATTCTGAGTCCTAAGTGCCCCCCCCAGTTAGCAAATTTTGACAAGTGTCAATTTTCAACTGCCGACGATCACGTTAAAATTCACCGCGGGGCGTCCGGCCCCCCACCACTGCAGCAATGAATTTTACTGCCCACGAGCACCTGCCTCTCGAAAAGTCTCTGCATGGCCCTATTGTTAAGGACAGTTAAACTAGTACAGAGACAATCATACATCTGACTTTTTAATCCCATTAAATATTAGTTTTGACTGTGCATTTAAGAATATACTTTCCATAGAAGCATTTAGTCACTGATTAAATAAAAATTCCAGGGTGATGTTTATAACAGCAATGTATGTGGTGACTCCTTAATGAATCACTTCCCTTCATTTTAGTAAATGCAGATGACTCAACACTGCACAGTACAGGTGCATCCTTCTGCAAATTTATGTGCAATGCAACTATTTAACTTTATCAGCATGATGAGAAGTCTACATAATGTCTTATGGGATCTGGAAGATGTTAAAATGTTTTTATGTGCCACATGTTTGGGAAGAACAAATGTATATTGGCTTCCAGCTTCAGTTACTATACATGCTTATTGAGTTATACATACTGTGTATTGATCCATTTTCCATGGCTGGATCACAGCAAACCTGGAGCCTGTCCCAGGAAGCACTGGCCAGGAGGCAGGGGTCAGCGTGGCTGGGGCGCCAGTCCATCACAGTCTTACATACAATCACACAGCACAGGAAAGGAGGCACAGAACCAGGGTTGGCAATCAAACCCACAAGTGTGAAGCCACTAATACACTGTGCTACATGCGTGCCGTATATTAGCATAAAAGTAATTATCACAGAAAAGTTTTGTTTTACTCAGAACCCCAATGGTTATGGCATTATCTAAGTGTAGGAGGTGAAACTGTCTGACTAAAGCTGCAGAGGCAGCAGAGTCTGTACAGAGATGGTGTTGGCCATTAATGCACGGCTAAACCCTCTTCCCAGACCCAAGTTTACCCCCATTAAAGGGAGCTGCCTCTGCTGGAGGAGGAGAAAGGGCATTCCTCCAGATGGCAGTATGAGGCAACAGCGGGAGGCACCGTGTGTTCAAGACGCCCCCTTCCCCCCCATGCGGCAAGCATCTGGAAGGTGCTGTCTTGTTACCACTCTCTTCCGGTTGTGCTGCCGAGGTCCAAATGGGCTTTGTGTTCTAACATGGTTCTGCTTCTGTAATAGTGACTGCAGAATGCTGTTTCCCCAGTGCTGGGTGACAGAACAATCCAGAAAACCAAACCAACCTAACCTGAAGCCTTTGTGAGCTGTGTAGGGTTATAATGTATCTTGTCTTCCTTCATCTGCTCCAGTGCACATTTTAAAAAATTTAAACCTGAATATCATTCGGTTCTTCAAGTCATATTAACTGTAACCTTGTGTCTGATAAGACTAGATGGGACCACACAAAGTGTCACATTTAAAAAAAGAAACATAATTCTGAAAGATTTTAGATATCAATCATGCAAAGAACAAATTTATTTTCAGGTACCCTGTCCTAAGCTGAAGACTTTGATTTTTGCATAGAAAATCTAAATCAATTTACCCAGCAAGGCTGTAGCTACACTTCGCCACTGTCTGGAAGCTTCCTATAACCATGTATGACTATAAACTGCCCCACTGAGACTGTTACCTGTATTAGAAACACCTCATGAGGAGAACCTCCCTGATTGCAACATCTGTCCCAAATATTCACAAAGAAGTATCTGTATTTAGCAAAGGTAATGTCAAATAATAAAAAGGGATCTGAAACAATGGGCCATTAACTTTAAAGACCACCCTTGAGAATAAATTAATCACTGATAATAACTGATATTCTTGGCTTGGCCATAAGATAAGAAGATGTACCACTTACCAAGATGATATACCACTTAAATCCACCCCATCTGGGTGCTCTCTGGCTCAAAGTAGTAGTTTTGGGGCTGGTTTTATTTTGTCTGACAGCTATTCCTATTAAAATCTTTTCCGAATGTTAATATCTGTAGACTACCTTGGCTAGGAGTCTCTCACTGATTTTAATGTAAAATACACTTTGCTTTTCCAACACTGCCTTGTGTGGTTTTATCCAAAACACATGTGTACTCATGCCATACTCATACCATATTCATACCATACTCATGCCATATCCATACCACATTCATGCCATACTCCTCCTGAGAAATTTACTTAAGTGCTTCATTTTGCCGTCCAGTAACAAAACTTGTCACCATTTTCTTAAAACTTTCAAAATACAGATAATTTAGTCATTTATGCTAGAAACTGTGAACTTCAACAACCTTTATAACCTGGTTGTTCTAAAACCATAGGCTTTACTGAAGCATGCCCAGCATTCGCCAGACAAGGAGATGCATTTTATCTGTTTTTAGAACCATTTTTAATATAATAATGTGCAATTCTGTAGCTGCTGTATAACATGTGACACACAGCTTTCTGCAAATGAAAAATCCATTTAGTACCATTAAACAAAAGCAAACATATCACAACATGATTGGCTCATGAAGTAACGTTAAGGTGTTCCTCTTCCTTTATGAATTACAAATATCTTTCTTCACGTGCAGGGTCAATGTCACTTCCAAGCTTAATAGAAGAGCAACAAAAATACTCTTAATTAGCAGCTAATCAGCTGCCTACATGTTCTCATTTTGGGGCAGTAATGATTTCACGATCACATTAACATGTTTTAATAAAGACATTGAAATCTTTGGCAGTGGAAATTTTACATCTCACAGATCACTTTCCCTCTTCACCCTCCCATTTACACTCACTGCACTAATTATTTCAATACTGTGCATTGAAATCTACATGATCTATCTCATGGGTAGCTGTGAGGATATTTTAATACAAATAGACTAGTAACCTGAGGATTGTCACGATCGGGGCGGAGGCGAGCGGGGAAGGAAGCGAGCGAACCCAGGATACGGGGAATACGGGGTTTATTACGG